>CAUYTI010009156.1:0-19324 GCA_963575145.1 Galago senegalensis | reverse complement strand
GGCTACAGCTGCTATGACCCATAGACAGTGTGGCCATCCCTTGGCCACGGTGCCAATTTCTTTTCTAAGATATGCTATAGGTTGTAAAACTGGACCCTGGTGTTGGGCCAAAACTCCCAGGGCCATTCCAGTTCATTCTGTAATATACAGATTAAACTGTTTTCCAGTGGGAAGACTCAAAGTGGCGGCCTGCAAAAGATCAGTTTTCAACTATTGGAATAGCTCATTTGCTTCCCCAACAGCCCTTGCCTGGGACCTGGAGGTCAGCAGCCACACTATGCACATTTACCGGCTGGTGGGCATCAAAATTATTAGTCTCCATTATTATAACCATAGAGAAAAGCAGGATAGAGGTAAGTGGTTCCATTGCTTACCACAGATCTTCAATCCCGGACACAAGCCCCAAATATGATACCAGAATTTTGTCTTCCATAGGTTCTTTGTTTTGGTGATTCAAAGAATGTATCTGCGGACCACAGGTCAGTGGTAAGACAGGATTCATTCACAGAAAAGAATACAAAAACAACAGAGCTTATGGCAGAAAGAAAAGCACTCTCTCTCTCACTTTCTTTCTGTGTCTGTCTGTCTCTGGACCTATATGTACCCATCACAATGTCTGGCTATTTTTTTTGGAGATAGGATCATGCTCTTGCTCAGGCTGGTGTCAAACTCCTGAGCTTAGGTAATCCACCTGCCTCAGCATCCCAGAGGGCTTGGATTAGAGGTGTGAGCCATCAAGCCCACCTGAATATGGTATATTTTAAAACTTTCACTTGTCCAGCCTTATAGAACCCAGTTTAGGATGGATGTGGTGGCCCAAGCCTGTGATCCTAGCACTCTGGAAGCCTGAGACAGGTAGACTGCTTGAGCTCAGAAGTTTGAGACCAGCCTGAGGAAGAGTGGGACTCTGTCCCTACTAAAAAAAGGTGTTGTGGCTGATGCCTTTAGTCCCAGTTACTGGAGAGGCTGAGGCAAGAGGATAGCACTCTCTGTAACCTCAAACTCTTGGGTTCAAGTGATCCTCCTGTCTCAGCCTTCCTAGCACCTTGGCCTACAGATGCGTGCCACCAAACTGGCTGAATTTTTTTTAGAAATAGGGTCTTGCTATGTTCCCCAGGCTGTCTCAAACTCCAGGCTTCAAGCATCCCAAAGTGCTGGATTATAGCCAAATATGTTTCATGTTATAGCACAAGTACAGACTGGAAATTCAGATATCACTGCTTTTTATTTATTTACAAAATTGGAAGACACTTCTTTTTATTTAGAGACAGAGCTCACTTTGTTGCCCTTGGTAGAGTGCCTTGGCGTCATAGCGCACAGCAACCTCCAGCTTGTGGGCTTAGGCGATTCTCTTGCCTCTCTGCCCTCCTGTGTAGCTGGGACTTTAGGCGCCCACCACAATGCCTGGCTAAGACATTTCTTTTTGAAGCCATGAGTTAATTGATATATATATATTTTTGAGACAGAGCTTCAAGCTGTCACCCTGGGTAGAGTGCCATTGCTTCACAGCTCACAGCAACCTCCAGCTCCTGGGCTCAAGTGATTCTCTTGCCTCAACTTCCCAAGTAGCTGGCACTATAGATGCCTGCCATAGCACCCCGGCTATTTTTTTTTTTTGGCGGGGGGCGGTGGGGGGAGTGGTGTCGTTGTCATTGTTGTTTGGCAGGACTGGGCTGGATTCAAACCCACAAGCTCTGGTGTATGTGGCTGGCACCTTAACCACTTGAGCTACAAGTGCTAAGCCAGAGTTAATTGATTTTTAAAATTATAATTTAATTCTAACATTTGAAATTCTTAAAAAATTATTCTATTATAAAAGATTAGTTTTCTCCCCAAATAATCTTTTTTTAACTGAGAGTTTATTATGTTGACATTTCTTTCTTTCTTTTTTCTTTGGAGACAGGGTCTCACTTTGTCACCCTCAGTAGAGTACCATGGTGTCACAGCTCACAGCAACCTCAAACCCTTAGGCTCAAGCCATTCTGTAGTGTCAGCCTCCTGAGTAGCTAGAACTACAGGTGCCCACCACCATCTGCCTCAGACTCCCAGAGTGCTGGGATTACAGGTGTGAGCAACCACACCCAGCCATTTGTCATTTGTTTCTTATTCTACATCATCTTCAGCCAAGTTCTTAACACTTATAATTTTTTAGTTGTTGGGAGTTTGGTCAGAAGCATCTGGAACACTGGTGGTGGAAGAGTTTGCTGTAACATCCACAGTACCCGTGTGGCTGTCCACATACTGCAATTCTATTTGTAAGATGGTGCACCCACCATTCTCTGCACCTTGAGCTAGTAAAGGTTCACTGAGCTGTATTTCTTTTTCTTTTTGTAGTGACAGTGTCTCACTTTATCACCCTCAGTGCCGTGGCATCACAGAGCTCACAGCAACCTCCAACTCCTGGGCTTAGGCGATTCTCTTGCCTCAGCCTCTGGAGTAGCTGGGACTACAGGTGCCCACCACAACACCCAGCTATTTTTTTGTTGCAGTTTGGTCGGGGCCGGGTTTGAACCTGCCACCCTTGGTATATGGGGCCAGTGCCCTACCCACTGAGCCACAGGCGTTGCCCACAGCTTTGTTTCTTCAAAGAAGAATTTCTGAACACTATCAGCATCTTTAAGGTCAGAGAACTTGGAAACTCCAGCTCTCTCCTTGACAAGCTTCTGTTTCTTTCAATTTTAGATTCAGAAACTGCTTTGTCTGAACAACTGTATAGATAAGTTACAAAAATATTTCTTACTGCAACAAATTTGCTATTCTATTGTTACAAATAAAGATTCCCCCAAAATTCAAACTGGATCAAAATGGCTTTGGTGACACAATTTCCCAATGTTAAATCTCTTTTAAAAGATGTCACAGATTTGAACTTGAACTCCTGGACTCAGGGAATCTACTGACCTCAGCCTCCCAGAGTGCTAGGATTACAGGTATGAGCCATCGCACGTGGCCATATTTTGAAAATATTTTGAGCCAAGCAACCAACAGAGTTTAAGAATCCAACTGTGTCTGGAGTGGCGGCTCATGCCTATAATCCCAGCACTCTGGGAGGCAGAGGCAAGTGCATTGCTTGAGTTTAGGAGTTTGAGACCAACCTGAGTAAGAGAAGACCCTATCTCTACTGATAATAGAAAAAACTGAGGCAAGAAGATCACTTGAGCCCAAGAGTTTGAGGTTCCTATGAGGTATGACACCATAGCACTCTACCCAGGGTGACAGAGTGAGTGTCTTCTCTGAAAAAATGAATCCAACCCAAAACAACCTTAAATTTTGACCCCTTCCCCGCACTGTGATTGTGCCATCATATGTGGTCCTCCTGTCTCCCATCTGTCACTGTTCTATCATCACTTTATTGTGAATCTTTGTCCTTTGGATTTGTGTCCTTCTCCCTTTTTATTTCTTTCTGTATCGTTACCATGAAGAATATCTGCAAAATTGTCTTTAAATATTTGGAACATGGAATTAAAGCATAATTCCTGCCCTGGAGAATTTTCATCTTTCTCATGATTTAAACTCTTTGTAAAACTTGAAACATCCAGTTATCCCTACTTGCAGCTACTCTCAAATCAATTCATCAAATATTTGATGCTGTTGTTTGGGCATGACAGGATGCATTCTGTAAAATATTGGCACATTTTTATTAACTTTCATACTTTTACTAAAGTAATATTCTTAGTGAGTATTGCAGAATAATTTTGTACATCACAGAAAGACTGGACATCATGGCTCATGCCTGTAATCTTACCACTCTGGGCGGCCAAGGTGAGTGAATTGCTTGAGTTCATGAGTTCAAGACCAGCCTGAGCAAGAGTGAGACCCTGTCTCTACTCTTAAAATAGAAAAATTAGCAGGGCATGGTGGCAGGCATGTAGTAGTACCAGCTACATAGGAAGCTGAGGCAGGAGTATTGCTTGAGCCCAAGAGTTTGAGATTGCTGTGAGGGTGATGCCACAGCACTCCAGCCTGGGCAACAGTGTGAGACTCTATCTTCAGAAAACAAACAAACAAAACCCCCCAAAAAACAAATAGAAAAAGACAGAAGACCAGAAGGGAAACAGTTGGGAAAAGCATTTTATACTTTATCAAGATTTGAGGGCTCAGCACCTGTGGCTCAAGTGGCTGAGGCGCCAGCCACATAAACCTAAGGTGGCGGGTTCGAATCCAACTCGGGCCTGCCAAACAACAATGACGGCTGCAACCAAAAAATACCCAGGCGTTGTGGCGGGTGCCTGTGGTCCCAGCTACTTGGGAGGCTGAGGCAGGAGACTTGCTTGAGCCCAGGAGTTGGAGGTTGCTGTGAGCTGTGATGCCACAGCACTCTACCCAGGGGAATAGCTTGAGGCCCTGTCTCAAAAAAAAAAAAAGATTTGAGTAAAATTACCTCATTAAAAAAAGAGAGCAAGGGTCAATGCCTATGGCTCAGTAGTAGGGTGTTGGCCCCATATACTGAGGGTGGTGGGTTTGAACTTAGCCCCAGCCAGCTAAAACAGCAGTGGCACCTGCAACAAAAATAATCCAGGTGCTGTGGCAGGAGACGGTAGTCCCAGCTACTTGGAAGGCTGAGGCAAGAGAATCGCTTAAGCCCAAGAGTTGGAGGTTGCTGTGAGCTGTGATGCCACGGCACTTTACCAAGGGTGACATAGTGAGAATGTCTCAAAAAAAGAGAAAAAAAAAGAAAAGAGAACCATTGTGTACAATGTTAGGATATTTTCATTGCAAGAATTCACTCAGGTTACCTAAAGTAATGAGGTGTTTGTCTTAAGGATATGCACACGTAGCCATAAGGAAGATAAGAAGATTGGCCATACACCAGGCCATGTAGGAAAATCTTTCTAACCAGAACTCATGAGAGGAATGAGAATTACAGTATAATACCAGGTAGACCTGAAATAAAGTTTGTAAGCTCGAAGTTTCTCCAGCATCCAGTGCAGGGTTATTCCCCAGGTAATTTTGTTATTTTTAGCATGCGATGTTTGTTGATCCTTACTGTAATGGATTGCAAGCATCAACCACTTTCTGTTGGTTCTTTTTCTGTATTTCTACTTTTGCTGTCACTACCAGCTATTTATCTAAAGTTCATGTTTTAGGGAGAAAGTTGCTGAGTGGTTGGTTCATTTTGGATGGGTCCAGATGGGATGCTCCACAGTTATTTCTTCATAGACTTACTCTGGGTGGCTCCTGGCCAGAATGATGAGCCAGGATGGTTAGACACTTATCTGTAAGGACCACTTAGGGCCACTTCAGGGACTGTGAACATGACAAGGACTGAGAGGATTATCCAGCCGAGTTGCTATGGTCTGAATGGTGGTGTCCCCCCAAATTTCGTATGTTGAAACCTAGTCACAAATGTAATGATTAGTGGTGGGGAGGTTGGGGTCTTTGAGAGGGACTTAGGAGAGTAGACCCCTCACAAATGGGTTAGTGTCCTTATAAAAAAAAAGGCCCAAGAGAGACTCCTCCCCTTATACCATAAGAGGACATAGCCAGAAGTTGACAGTCCACAGCCTAAAAGCCAGTCCTCACAGAGCCTGCCATACTGGTACCCTGGTCTTGGACCTCCCAGCCTTTCAGAACTGTGAGAAATACATTTCTGTTGTCTATAAGCCACCCAGTTTAAAGTGTTTTGTTACAGCAAACCAAACTAACATGACATTGTCTGAACTATGTGTAGGCAAAAAATAACTCTCTTCTTTACCTACCACTCCGAGGAAGGCCAGAGAAGTGACTCTGGGAATCTGATTTCTCTGAGAAAACTGGATTTCTAGCAACACTGTCCCATCATTGCTAATGGGGCAACAATGGCTGCAGCTTTGTAGAAGCTGCCCTTTCAAAAAAAGACCTGTGCTTATTTGCTCACTTCACTCCTATACACATGTAAGTACTTTACTCTAGGCAAATGAGCTTGAAACTTTGATGAAAATACAGTAGAACCTCCATAGTCGGCCATCTCCCTACATAGACCACCTAATGTTGACCTAATTTCATAGGCCAGACATGCACCACGTGTACATACCAATGCGGCAGGACTGCTTGCTTGACCACTTCCATTTGTTGACCAGTTTGTTACAGTCCCGTGGGTGATCACCTTACAGAGGTTCTACTGAAGATTGGAGGCAGTAACACAAACGAAACTTAACTTAGCTGTGGCTAAGATACAGTTTAGAGGGAAATGGAAAGGTAAGAATAAAAGCCTGAGACTAACTGATAACATGGCTCAAGCTCAGAGACCAGACTGGTTTGGAAGTACGAGCATCAGGAGAGATGAGAAGGGAGGAGCCAGAAAGGGATGGCTCCCAGATTTATAAACTGTACTGACTTTGAGAGTAATGATAACCTTGATGGAACTATGAAAATCCAAGGGGAAATATAATTACTTTAGTTTCATAAGTTTTTATTTTTCATTTTCTTTACTTTAAAGCCAAATTAATTGAAATTTTCTGTTTTGCTTTTTACAAGCAAGAGTCCTGATATATTTAAGTTGCTTTTTACTTGCCTATTAACAACCCCTGATATTAAAAGTGTTCATAATTTTGTGTAAAACATAGAAATCCATTTATTTAATCATTCTGGTTTTCTTTCATTATTTCATTTGGCATCTCCAGAAAATAGGATCAAAATTACTTCAAGGGAGTTTAAATAAATTAAGGAAAATGGATTGAAATGTCCCCTTCCAAATCTCATTTATTTTTCAGGCCCCCAGGACAGTTCATTTCATTTCTGTCCTGCTAGTCAACTAAAATTCTGTAAGGAAAATAGCATATTTCATCTTTTCAGAATACTGCAGTGTCCTGGTTTTTATAGTATTTGAATTAGAGTGATACGACAGAGTAGAATTTCAGACACTAGAGCTCTGTCAACTATGTGATAGTAAAATATTATAAAATAAATACTTGTTTTGGAAAGGTGCTTGCAGGTTTTATTTTTTTCTTGAAGAGAAGGAAAGAGACATTTATTAATTTTCCAGCAAATGAGGAGGCTGTCGGACTCCTATCTTAAATTACCAGCATCCTGCTTCTGAGTAGCAGTACAGAGCCTTTGAAAGGGATGGTTCTGATTAATCCCATCCTTGGCTAAAACAATCTTGTGACTTCTGTCTCAATTCACCCCATCTCCTGTGGCACAAAGAACAAAGAGCATTCCCATGTCCCTCCCCCAAAATGGCCTGAAGCACAGATATAGGTTTTATTTATTTTTGTTCTGTTTTGTTTGGAGACAGTCTCACTCTGTTGCCAGGGCTAGAGTGCCATGATGTCAGCTTAGCTCACAGCAACCTCAAACTCCTGGGCTCAAGTGATCCTCCTGCCTCAACCTCCCAAACAGATGGGACTACAGGCATCTGCCATATTCACCTGGCTAGTTTTTCTAATTTTAGTAGGGATGGGGTCTTGCTCTTGATCAGGCTATTCTTAAACTCTTGAGCTCAAAGGATCCTCCCTCCTGTCCTCTCAGATAGCTATGATCACAGGTGCAGTGAGCCACTGCCTGGGATGTAGATTTTAGTACTCAAAAGGGTAAGGTAGTTGTGGAAAGGCAGAAAACATTTCTACCCTTTTTTCATGCTATTTTGTCTGTTACATAATATATATTTCCCACTGTCAATTTTTTCCTCCATGCGTATGGGAGGAGGGACAACATAGTCATCAAACTACTTCCTGCTGAATTTGGGTGATGTTTTAGATGAGAGGTGCAGATTATCAGGTGAAAGACAGATAAGCAATAACAATAGTGGTGAGGACTGTCAAGGTGAGATGCCTTGCTGACTTGCACACTATGTCCAGTGCAGGGCTGTGCTAGACAGAAACACAGGGCCTGTGGGCACACAGGTATCAGTTACACCCTGCAGGTGATCCACAACACAGGCCTCTGCAAAGTCAGAAGTCTTGTGCAGAAATACTTGTACCAAACAGGGTTTAGAGTAATACACCCAGCAGCAAGACACAACAATAAAATAGGTGACAATGTTGTCCCTCTATCTCAGAGACAGAATAAATAACCAGAAAGGATTAAGATGCTTATGATTTTTAAGCCTACATGAGACTGTGTAGATAGATTTTTTTCTTTCATTTGTTAACACCGGAACATAAAAATAAAAATGAGATTTAGCCAATGATTTTCTGCCAGTTCTCCCTTAGGAATGAGCAATTTTCATGTCCTTGTAATAGGCAGAAAAACTTAGGATTTATGCAAAACAATCAAATTTACATTGCTGAATTAGCTTTACTGTGTCTTTATTTCATCCTTGAAAAATTAAGATTTATGCAAGAAGACAAACTGGCATTCCCTGAGTTGTATCATTCTTAAAAATTCCTCAACACACAGAAGAAAAAGTGTCAAAAGAGCCAAAAAAACGTTTGGGTTGCAGCTGAAGAACAAGCACAGCCACCTTCATGGAGACGCTCAGAACAAACCTGTGATGGCTCACAAGCTTTATTTGAGATATTGATAGTGACTCACAGCCAGATATGAGTCATGGCTATAAAGGCATATCTAAAATGATGTCATTAGCTTTTGAGATTCAGAGAAGAGGATGATATTTCTGCCTAACTAGTAGGTTATCACATTATAGTTATTCTTAACACATACAAGTGCATATAATGTGATTAGCTTAAATATTGACACCTATATTTCTTTAACATCTTTTTGGGGTTTTTTTTGAGACAGTCTCACTATTTTGCCCTTGGCACAGTGCCGTGGCATCACAGCTCACGGCAACCTCAAACTCTTGGGCTTAAGCTATTCTCTTGCCTCAGCCTACTAAGTAGCTGGGACTACAGGTGCCCGCCAGGTTGTAAGCCCAGAATTGACTGGTTGTGAAATATGGCCAGTTTTTGCTGAAGCATGTTGCTGCTTCCCCACCCGCTCCCCACCTGGAGATCCTACTTTATTTGGTGTAGGTAATCTGTCCAGGATTTTGTGGTCTTACGTCCTTCCCTACCCTGAGGTAGTAGTACTACACCTACAGCAATTATTCATTCATCTAACACGTGTTTTAAGCATGTGGGCTATCCTCAGTTGTAGGTTATGAAATCACTTTTATGATTGATCCAATTTCCTGAAATGTGACATGTAGTTAAATGGATTCAGCCATAGGATGAGAGCTGGTTGAAGTCAGAGGGAGAGGCTGAGAGGAAAGACTGATGGTCTGCAGCCTTGCAGTAGCCAGGTGTGGTGGTGGGTACCTGTAGTCCCAGCTACTAAGGAGACTAAGACAGGAAGACTGCTTGAGCTCAGGAGTTGGAGGCTTCAGTGAGCTAACCACTGCACTCCAGCATAGGTGACAGAGATCTTCTAAAAAAGAAAAAAAAAAAGGGAAGAAGGAGAAGAAGGGTCAGACACAATGGCCCACACCTGTAATCCCAGCACTCTAGGAGGCCGAGGCAGGTGAATTGCTGAGCTCAGGAGCTCAGCCTGGGCGAGAGTAAGATTCCAACTCTACTAAAAATAGAAAACTAGTCAGATTTGTGGTGGGTGCCTGTAGTCCCAGCTACTCAGGAGGCTGAGGCAGGAGGATCACTTGAGCCCAAAACTTGGAGGAGGTTGTTGTGATCTATGACTCCACAGCACTCTACCCAGGGAGACAGAGTAAGACTCTTGTTTCAAAATAAAATAAAAGAAGAAGACACCATAAAAACCTCAAAGTGCTCAAGTTTCTTGGCCAGTAACTGACTGAGGGGCAGACAGGGCCTTGTTCACACAAAACACAAAATAATGTGGTGGCAATGACGTCCTTGTGGGGGTGGGATGGGTGGAGGCAGTGTGTGTGCACAGCCTCATTTCTCCCTCATCTTCTGTGCTGGTAGGATCTTACTCCATGGATAGATTGTGCCTTTTTAAAAGATTCACTTTTAGGCTCAGTGCCTGTAGCTCAAGTGGCTAAGGTGCCAACCACATACACCAGAGCTGGCAGGTTTGAATCCAGCTCGGACCTGCCAAACAACGACAGCTACAACCAAAAATATATAGGCATTGAGGCAAGCGCCTATAGTCCCAGCTACTTGGGAGGCTGAGGCAAGAGAATCGCTTAAGCCCAGGACTTGGAGGTTGAGGTAAGCTGTGATGCCACAGCATTCTACCCAGGGTGACAGCTCGAGGCTCTGTCTCAAAAAAAAAAATAATTTTTACTTTTAAAAGCTGATTGGCGGTGCTGATGTTTCTAAACTTTTCCTAAGTAATTTGAATCACATTCTCTCAACATATACCAATGTTTATTGTACATTTAATCCTAGTACGGAGTTGGTTTACACACAGAAAAATTAAAATCACCAACATACCACAATTTCAAACTACTGTTCTTGGCTTGGTGCTTGTGGCTCAAGTGGCTAAGGTGCCAGCCACATACACCTGAGCTGGTGGGTTCCAATCCAACCTGGACCTGCTAAACAACAATGATGGTTGCAACCAAACTACTGTTTCCCAGCCTTTTATTAACATGAGTTATAAATCTAAATAAAATGTAATCTGTATGATAAGTCTGTTCTGTAAAATTATACAGTGCTTTACAAACCAAGTATGCTTAATTTTTAGATCATTTAGGAGGCCATAGCTCACAATGACAAATAGTGGGGACTGAACATTACCATCTAGGTAAAGTCCTAGTGACTGCATTGACTAGCTCTGTAACCTTGACAGTTACTTAACTTTTCTCTGCTTTTTCTTTTTTGCTTTTTTTTTGACACAGAGTCTCATTCAGTTGCCCTGGATAGAGTGCCATGGTGTCATCATAGCTCACAGCAACCTCAAACTTGCTCAACACATCCTCTTGCCTTGGCGTCTCAAGTAGCTGGGACTATAGGTGCCCACCACAATGACTGGCTTTTTTCTATTTTTAGTAGAGACAGGTCTTGCTCTTGCTCAGGCTGGTCTCAAATTCCTGAGCTTAAGGGATCTCTCCTCAGCCTCCCAGAGTGCTAGGATTATAGGAGTGAGCCACCCCACCTCACTTATTTTTCTAATATATAAAATGAGGATAATAATAAATAGCTTCTTTTCCAGAGTTGAGGAGAAGTAATTGAGTCAGTTATTACTCTGTAGAAAATAAATAATACTCAGCAAATGTCAGTTTAATCATTTTTAATTTTTAAGTTTCTTTCCCTCTGTTCTCTTCCAATTGTACAATTAAAACCATTTTTTTCAGGTAGCGCCTGTGGCTCAGTGAGTAGGATGCTGGCCCCATATACCAAGGGTGGGAGGTTTGAACCTGGCCCCTGCCAAACTGCAACAAAAAAGGAGCCAGGCAGGTGCTGCCCTTCAAAATGGGTACCTGCCCAGCTACTCAGGAGGCTATAATTGTAGCAGGTGCCTGTAGTACCAGCTACTTGGGAGGCGGAGGCGAAAGAATCAGCTAAGCCCAAGAGCTAGAGGTTGCTGTGAGCTGTGACACCATGGCACTCTACTGAGGGCAACAAAGCAAGGCTGTCTCTAAAAAAAAAAAAAAAAAAAAAAGATAAAACCATTTTTTTCTTTTTTTTATGAGAAATAAGATGTACCTATTCTGATTAAAGAATTAATATAATTCTATTGATACTATTAATTATTAGTGAAAGATACAGAGAAGACATAAAAAGACTTAAAATAGAAGTTATCTGGCTCGGTGCCCATAGCTTAGTGGTTAGGGCGCCAGCCACATACACCGGGGCTCAGGTTCTAAACCAGCTGAGGCCTGCTAAATGACAACGACAACTGCAACAACAACAAAAAAAAAAAAAAAAAAGAGAGAGAGAGAAAAGAAATTACTTGGCTGGACGTGGTGACTCAAGCCTGTAATCCCAGCACTTTGGGAGGCTGAGGTGGGTAGATTGCCTGGGCTCACAGGTTTGAGACCAGCCTGAGCGAGAGCGAGACCCCATCTCTAAAAAATAGCTTGGCGTTGTGGCAGATGCTTGTAGTCTCAGCTACTTGGGATGCTGAGGCAAGAGAATCGCTTAAGCCCAAGAATTTGAATTTGCTGTGTGCTGTGACACAATAGCACTCTACTGAGTGAGACTCACTCTACACAGTGAGACTCTGTCTCAAAAAAAAAATAAAAAAATAAAAATAAAATTACCCATTAATCCCAGGCCTAAGAGATATAGTAACTTTAAAGATAACTTTCAAGAAATTCATTTACTGGGTGGTGCCTGTGGCTCAGTGAGTAGGGTGCTGGCCCCATATACTGAGCTTGGTGGGCCCCAGCCAAACTGCAACAACAACAAAAAAAAATAGCAGGGCATGGTGGCAGGTGCCTGCGGTCCCAGCTACTCTGGAGGCTGAGGTAAGAGAATCGCCTAAGCCCAGGAGTTGGAGGTTGCTGTGAGCTATGATGCCACATCACTCTGCCAAGGGTGATAAAGTGAGACTCTGTGTCTACAAAATAATAATAAATAAAAGAAAATAAAAAAGAAAGAAATCCATTTACTAGTACTTCTAAGAAATGCCAAAAGTTCTCTTGCCTACACTGCTTTGGAAGGAATTTCTGGATGAATAGACAGATTTTTAGTGACTATATGAAATTTTCTTTGCCAAGAGAACTCAACAAATTATCCTGAGTATCCACTCTTTCCTCCCCCACACAGCCTCAGAGGACTCCCCCCCTCTTCACTCTTCCATCTCCACACATACCTTTGTGTCTTTTGAAGAACAAGGACAGCAAAAACCTGATGGCAGCTCTGGCCTGAGTTTTCCACATCAGGGCACAAAAGTGTAGGAAGAGACAGTGTGCTCAAGGCTTCCTGGGGGGCTGAGCTGGACGCGCAGGTCAGCACACATCTGGCTTATGGCGGTGTGAGCCTGCCCTCCACAAACCCCGGTGTCCCACCTCTGACCCCACCCTCATCTAACAGGGTGGCTCTAAGGACAAAGAGAGGCCATGCCATCAAAGGGCTTTGAAGAAGGAAAAGAGAGGTTCAGAAGTAACAGGAGTGTTTAGCATTGAATTTAGTATGTGTGCTTCCATGTGGACATTGTGGAACTAAAGGAGACATTTGTGTTGCACAGACCTAAAGCAAGGGTTCTTTAGTCTCTCTAGGTGAGTGGCCCAGTCCTCAGGTCTGTGTGAGCGAAGGCTGTTCTTAAAACTAAGGCCCAGCCTCTGAACCAGGGGTCTTCAAACCTTTTAAACAGGGAGCCAGTTCACTGTCCCTCAGACCATTGGAGGGCTAGACTGGAGGCCCCAGGATGAGTCGGCTGCTAAGCAGGACAGGCAGCGGCAGCAAAAACACCTGGCGGGCCAGATAAATGTCCTAGGTGGGCCGCATGTGGCCTGCAGGCCATAGTTTGAGGATGCCTGCAACCCTGAAGAAGGAAAGGGGTGATTTTGGAAGACAGATTTGCTTCAGGCTAGTGGGGCCACTTCCTCTTAGAAAAGGCAGGGGGAGGAGGCTGGGACCCCGAAGGAAGACAGCTCTCAGGGACTTCACAAGAAAGTGGTGTTCCAAAGTCACAGGCTAAACCCGCAGGAAGAAAGAAACAAGTAGACGAACTGTACAAGCTGGCAACAGGGTGGTATGTGCACACAGCTGTGCTGCTTAACACGTCTTTGAGGGAAACCCTGGATTTTTTTTTTTTAAGAAAAAACTCCCCACAAGGTCATGTTATCTTAAAATGTTATTTAGTGGATATTCACTTCTAATATGAATATCAGAGTCTAGAGCAGCAGTTCTCAACCTGTGGGTCACAACCCACAGGAACTGTGTTAAAGGGCTGCAGCATTAGGAAGGTTGAGAACCACTGGGCTAGAGTCTAGATTGAAGCCAAACATACAGACTTTTAGAAAGATTTTGAGCACTAGTTTTTTTGTTTATTTATTTATTTATTTTTGAGACAGAGCCTCAAGCTGTTCCCCTGGGTAGAGTGCTATGGTATCACAGCTCACAGCAACCTCCAACTCCTGGGCTCAAGTGAGTCTCCTGCCTCCGCCTCCCAAGTAGCTGGGACTACAGGCGCCTACCACAACGCCTGGCTATTTTTTGGTTGCAGCCATCATTGTTGTTTGGTGGGCCCCGGCTGGATTTGAACCTGCCACCTTGGATGTACATGGCTGGTGCCTTAGCCATTTGAGCCACAGGTGCTGAGCCTTTGTTTATTTTTTGAGACAGAATCTCAAGCTATCCTCCAACTCTTGGGCTTAAGCAACTCAGCCTCCCAAGTAGCTGGGACTATAGGCACCCACCACAACACCCAATTATTTTTTGGTTGCTTAGCAGACCTGGGCCTGGTTGAATCTGCTATCCTAGGTATATGTGGCCAGCACCCTTACTGACTGAGCTGCCAGTGGCGCCAAGCTCTTCCTCTTTTAAACATGGTGTTTGGGTACTCTTTCTCTGCATTGGGCCTCCTCTTCCTGTAACAAACCCACCCCACCCTGACCATGCTTTCTACCACCTACTTTTTTTTTTTTAGACAGAGTCTCACTTTGTCCTCTGTGGTAGAGTGAGTGCTGTGGCATCCCAGTTCACAGCAACCTCAAACTCTTGGGTTCAAGCTATTCTCTTGCCTGGCACTGAGAGATGATACCTGAGATGGGTGAGGTCTAGGAGAACAGATCTTCTCAAGGAGACCACAAGGATACACCTAGGGGGTCCTCTCCATGGTGACTCAGCTCACCTCCATGGAGAGGACCAATTTGTAGACTTGACTTTCTGGAACTTGGAAATTTCCATTTCTGTGAAATCCTGTAGTTCTGTAGGGGCTGGAACAGCATCTCCCGCTTAATTCAAACTGACTGATGAGAAAGGTAACCATGGTTGGAACTTTTTGACTGTAGAAAAAAAGGAAAGACCAAGCCAGTTGGGGAGCGTGACCATATGGAATTTTTCTATGCCTTAAGCTCCTGGCGGGTGAATAAAGCCCTTCTTCTCTCTGTTGGGCCTCATCTTCCTGCAACAGGACTACAGGTGCCTGCCACAACACCAGGCTACTTTTAGAGAGGGGTCTCACTCTGACTTAGGCTGGTCTCAAACTCCTAAGCTTACGCCATGCCCCCGCGTCAGCCTCCCATCATGCTAGGATTACAGGCGAGCCCCCCCCTCCTCCCCCGTGCCTGGCCTCCTCCCAGAATGCTAGGATTACAGGCGAGCCCCCCGTGCCTGGCCTCCTCCCAGAATGCTAGAATTACAGGCAAGCCCCCGTGCCTGGCCTCCTCCCACCATGCTAGGATTACAGGCAAGCCCGTGCCTGGCCTCCTCCCAGAATGCTAGGATTACAGGCGAGCCCCGCCCCCACCTGCCTGGCCTCCTCCCACCATGCTAGGATTACAGGGGAGCCCCTATGCCTGGCCTCTACTAGCTTCTTCATGATAAATCCAGGTCCGTTTTCCTGTCTTATTTCACCTCTCAGTAGCGTTTGACCCAATTGATCACTTCTTTCTTTCTTTCTTTTTTAGACAGAGTCTGACTTTATCGCCCTCAGTAGAGTGCTGTTGTGTCCTAGCTCACAGCAACCTCCAGCTCTTGGGCTCAGGTGATTTTCTTGCCTCAGACTCTCAAGGAGCTGGGACTACAGGCGCCTGCCACAACACCTGGCTATCTTTTTTTTTTTTTTTGCTCGGGGCTGGGTTTGAACCCGCCACCCTTGGTATATGGGGCTGGAACCCTACTCACCACCCACTTCTTTTTTCTTAAAACACCTGTTTGCTTTTCTCCTTTTGGTTTCTAGCACTCCACCCTGTGCTATCTCTTACATGTATCTCTCAGTCTCCTTTGTCTAATCCTCCCCATTTTCTGAAGTATTCCTGGGTTAATCTTTGGATTTCTCTAATTATATTCATTCCTTACACCAGTGGTTTTCAACTTTTCTAATGCTGCAACCCTTTAATACAGTTCCTGTGAGTCATGACCCACAAGTTGGGAAGTGCTGCCTTAGACGGTCTTGATTTAAACACCTATTCTTCTCTGCCAAACTTATTCCTTTTGGGATATATCCGATCTCAGTAAATGACATTCTTCCAGTGGCTCAGCCAAAACCTTAGAGTAATCTTTTAGTTTTTTCTCTCCCTCTTCACACCTAATCCATAAGCAAAATACTCTCTGTGATGCATATAATGCCAAATGTGATCAAAGTTCCTTTCTCACCTAACACTGCAGAAGCCTCCTGCCTGGCTTCCCTCTGCCCTGTCCTGCCCCTCTATGTTCTGTTATCCACGTGACACCAAACTGATCTTTTATATGAGTATCAAATCTCTCACTGCCTTGCTCAAAACCCTCCAATAGCTTCCTGTCTTGTCATAGAAAAATCTTAAGTGCTCACCATGGCTTCAGACTATCTCTCTGTCTCTCTCTCTCACTTTTCCTCTTTCTCTCTCTCAGTTCTACACAGTGGCCTTGTTTTTCCCAGGTTGAAACAAGCTGACCTGGCCTCAGGACCTCTGTGTGTGCTGGACTCTGCCTAAAATGCACTCTCCAGAGCTCTGCAGGGTTCACTCCTGCACTTTATTTGAGGAAGGAGCAGTACGCCTGATAGCAGTAAGCTTATGGAAAAGAACAAAGCAGGGTGAGGGGGATAGGAAGTGCAAGGGAAGATGTTTTGGTCTTAGTTTTTGCTCTTTTGAATAGGGTAGTCAAGGAAAGTCTCACTGATAAAGCAACATTTGAGCTGACACCTCAGTGATGTGAGGGGCAAGTCATAAGGATGTGTGGTGAGGAGTGGTCCAGGCAAAAGAAAGAGCAGGTGCAGAGGCCTGAGGCAGGTGCCTGTGCTTGTTGGAGGAGTGGCAGGGAAGCCAATGAGGCTGAAACAATGAGTAACATAGAAAAGAGTGTCAGAAAGGTGTGGGGACAAGATTGTGTAGGGTCTGTCATGCACAGAAAGAGTTGGATGGAAATGTTTTTTTTGAGACAGGGAATCATTGGAGTGTTAGAGTGTTGTAAGGAGAAGTGGGCACCTGGTCAGGTATCAGAGTTTAATATGGGTCACTCCATGCGGTTGGTTGTTCTCCTCCAGCCGGGTCTAACTGCCTCAGAACAAAGATGTAGCTGGTCAACAGTTGGTTTTTCCAGAAGGAAGAGAGTAGATGGTAATCAACCCCTGACAGACACTTGGTTAGGACAGATGTGAAATGTGATGGACAGTGAAATGGTTCTAGAATGAAGGCACTGCAGGTCAGGGAGGGGTAGTATTATCTCAGTCAGAGCTAGAAGGGTGAGGGTGGGGGATCCCGGAGGTTGGAGTTTCAAATGCAGCTCCCTCAAGAGCCCAAGAGTTAGGCTCAGTGCCTATGGCTCAAGCTGCTAAGGCGCCAGCCACATACACCTAAGGTGGCGGGTTCGAATCCAGCCCGGACCCGCCAAACAACAATGACGGCTGCAACCAAAAAATAGCCAGGCGTTGTGGTAGGCGCCTGTAGTCCCAGCTACTTGGGAGGCGGAGGCAGGAGACTCGCTTGAGCCCAGGAGTTGGAAGTTGCTGTGAGCTGTGATACCATAGCACTCTACCCAGGGTGACAGCTTGAGGCTCTGTCTCCAAAAAAAAAAAAAAAAAAAAAGAGCCCAAGAGTTTGGATGCCACTTTACACTTCTGTGTGTAATGCTTTCGTAAGTAGAGCTTTTGGAATATGCTGTGGGAATAGGTCATGACAACAGGGGAGAAAGGAGACAATAATGAAGATACTTGTGACCATTTCAAGCAAACAGGAAAGCAAATCAAATTGTGAAAGCCAAAATGAAGGTCACAGAGATCCATGCGGGAAAGGAAAATACTGGAAAGAGATTTATACCACACTTCCAGGTCAGAATGATCACTGGAGGTGGGTGAAGGGAAAATCAGAGCTGAAAAGCAAAAAGACAAATGCCTAGGAAATAAAGAAACCTCTGGTTCAGCACCTGTAGCCCAGTGGTTATGACACCAGCCACATGCACCAATGCTGGTGGGTTCAAGCTGGACCCAGGCAAGCTAAACAATAATAACAACTGCAACAAATATCTGGGCATTGTGGTAGGTGCCTGTAGTCCCAGCTACTTGGGAGGCTGAGGCAAGAAAATTGCTTAAGCCCTAGAGTTTGAGGTTGCTGTGAGCTGTGATGCCACAGCACTCTACCCATGTGACATAGTGAGACTCTGTCTCCAAAAAACAAAACCCCAAATATGAATATGACATTTTTGAGCCATGAGGTGATTTCTCATGGGTGCTGTCAGGCAACTGATTTCATGGATCTCTGCAAGCACAAATTCGTAACATCAGGAGTGGGTTGATTACTGGCTGCCGTGCATGATGATGAAGCTCAGGCTAAGCAGAGGGTATAGTCCCCTCCCCACCTAGTGGTAATACACTGCCAGGGGCTTCAAGTAACAGTCAGACCACAGGGAGAGCTGGAACAACTTAATGTTACCACATTATCTGGACACACTTTGTTTCTCTAGACACAAGGTCTAAAATTGCTGAGTGGGAGTCCACTGGCCACCCAAGTAAAACTCTATAAAAGTTCAGTTAACTTGGATTACGGACTATTTGTGGCTTATCAGTTCCTCTTGCAAAGTATCATCTATTAAAAAACTGAGATAAAAAAAAAAAACAACAAACAGAGGGCAGAGCCAAGATGGGGGACTATAGCCAGCTTTTTATAGAAGCTCCTGTCCAAAAGGAGACTTAAAGGACAGAAGTTTAGCAAGGGAGCTGATGGTTTGGAGAGGAGCCGAGAGAGAAGATTGAAGAGTGCAGTTCAACCTTCCTGAGGTGAGCTACAACCCCCAAAATACAACCAAAAGGTACAAAATCCACCACCAAGTGGACTGGAGTCCCCTCCCCCACAATAAGGGCTCGCAGTTTACTCCATGCGAACAAGCGAGCAGAGTCCAAACTTCCTCCCACTCTATCCCATGGGACAGACCCCCTAAAAAATAGACCTCCTACCCCTGCTGGCGTGCCACAGCACCCTCCTGCCAGGCATAAAACTATAAAACTGTATATATTCCCCACCTGCAACATTGAACTCTGAGGAGTCCCCACCCACCCACTCCGAGGTCTGGAGGTTTGTTACCTACAGAGTCCAGATTCTTGGGCATCTCCTTGAGAGAAGTGGAGGGGGAAAGGGCTGGTGTTGCTCTGTGTTGACTGTGGCACAGGCATGAGGAGAGGAGAGTTGGCTTGGAGGAAGCCAGTGCAGCAACAGTGGCATCCTGAGCTGTGAACTGATGCCATTCCAGCACCATCTCTCTGGGTAACCAGAGGTTCCAGATGGCAGCCACAGGCTGAACACTGATAACTTTCATAAGTAAAGAGACTATTAGCACCAGCCCTCAGAGTGATACAGCTGAGACAAAGGCAGTGGGCGGGCAGAGGCTGGAATTGACACCTGAGTCTAAACTGCTATTTGTCTGCTGCAGAGCTGAATGCAGCCTCTGACTTGCAGAGGAATCTA
>CAUYTI010009153.1:0-21722 GCA_963575145.1 Galago senegalensis | reverse complement strand
GCATTACAGCTCACAGCAACCTCCAACTCCTGGGCTCAAGCGAGTCTCCTGCCTCCGCCTCCCAAGTAGCTGGGACCACAGGCGCCCACCACAACGCCCGGCTATTTTTTGGTTGCAGCCATCATTGTTGTTTGGCGGGTCCTGGCTGGGGATTCGAACCCGCCACCTTAGGTGTATGTGGCTGGCGCCTTAGCTAAACTTTTATGTTTTCATCTTTGGGTCTCCTTCTTTCCCTCTGTGATTTGCAATTTCAATATGACGTACTTGGTGAGGCTCTTTTTCTAACCGCCGGGTTAGGTACTAGGCAGAACTTTTCAGTCTGAGAAAGTGTATTCTTCCTTTCTGGGAAATTTCTCAATTATTTCTTTGATAGTTAGCTTCCCTGTATTTTCCTCTTTTTCTTAAAACTCTTATTATTTGGACATTGGACCTCTTGGATTGCTTTTCCGATCTGAATTCTCTCTGATTTTCTGTTTCTTTGTCATTTGTTTTACTTTCTGGAATATTTTCTCTGTTGAATTTCTTATTTCGACTCTCCTATTTTTGTAATTTTCTGAAAACTCCCCCTTTAGGTTTCCATTTGTTTCATGGATATAATATGTTTATTCCTCTGAGGTTATTAGAGATAGTGTCTCAGTGTTCTGATTTCTACACTAGCTTGGCCTCCACTGGGTTTCCTTTCTTTTGTGTGGTTACTTTAATACTGTTTCTTATGTGGAGTAGCTTGAGAAAGTTCTCCCCTCAAATGTATAGCTATTTTAAACAATGAAACAGTAAGGCAATAACAACTTGTTTGAATTGAGTTTGTTGATGAGATTTTATGGAAAATGCTGGAAGCGGTTCTTATTTCTTTCTTTTTAGGTTTTCTGGTAAACTTGTTTTAAGACATGTGTAAATTTGTGTCCCTTCCACTGCACCACTGAGGCACAGAACAGTTGCATTAATCAGACCTGCCTCATGCTCTTTCTTTGCAGCCACATCCTCCTCTCACTTCTCATCCCGGCAATCACTAATCTATTCTCCGTCACTATAGTTTTGCTTTTTCAATAGTCATGTAAATGGAATTACATAGTATGCAACCTTCTGAGACTGGCTTCTGGCTTTCTTTCTTCCCAAATGGTTTTGGAATTCATCCACCTTGTTGCGTGTATCGGTATTTTAATTCTCTGTGCTGCTGAACAGTATTCTGTTAGTGGATAGAGCACAGTCTTCTTATCCACTCATTTTTTGAAGGACATTTGAGTTGTTTCTAGATTTGGTAATTATAAATTGGTACCATTCAATCATTTGTGTGAAGTTTTTGTATAAATGTAGGTTTTCATTCTCAAACTTAGGAGTTATTGCTAGGCCCTATGAATAACGGAACATTTAACTTTATAAGAAACTGGCAAACAGTTTCCCACGGTGGCTGTCCCATTTTGCATTCCACCAGCAATATGTGAAGAGTTTTGGTTGTTCTTAGTCCTTATCTGCACTTGGTATTGTCGGTCTTTTATTTGGCCTTTCTAATAGGTGTTTAGTGTATCTTACTAAGTTTCATTTCCTTAAAGAATAAAAATGTTGAATTGTTTTCACATGCTTATTTGATATATATATCCTCTTGGGTGAAGTGTCTTTTCAATTTCTTTTTGTCTTTCTGATTTTTAAATTGAGTTGTTCAGTTTTCTTTCTGTTGAGATTTGAAACAACTTCCTTCTATATTCTGGATCAAGGTACTTTGTCCTATTATAATTGACAAATGATTTCTCCCAGTCTGTAGCTTGTCTTTTTATCTTCTTATTTTATTTATGTTATTATAAACTGTTTATATATGTGGCCAGTTCTCTTACTTTGCTTTCCTTTTATGTCCTCTCAAAAATCACAGGAAGGCCTGTGTATGTCAGCTGGGATTAAAACTCCCCAAAGATGGGAACTGATGGTATCTAACACAGCCTTTGTTAATTTTGATCTCATCAACTGTGTGGCCATAAGAACCTGTTCAGGCTGTTCCCAGGGACAAGGTAAGTTATTTGAATAGATAGTACAGATGGTAAATAAGGCCGATATTCAGGTGCATATGATAAACAATGGCAAAGCCTTTGTGAATCATTTCTTTCAGTTATAAGATTGCATCAGTAGAAACTGTTTGCTTAAATCTCCTAAAAGAAATTCTGGGAGTTCCCAGTGTAGTTCCTGTAGCTGCCCATCGTCTTCCTACAGTGCCTGCCACATTCTGTTATTATAGTGCTCTGTCTCTGCTGGACTCTGAGCCTCATAAAGACAGGCATCATATTTCTCTTGCACGTTTTTTTTTTTTTATTAGCACCTAGCAGAGAGCCAGGTTTGTAGAAGACAGTTACTAATTAAATGAGTGAATGGAGTTGAATGGATGGACACATGGATATAAAATAACATGCATATAACCTTTTTTGAAAGGGCTAAAGTTCAGGTACTCAGTGTTTTCAGCAGCCCACAGCTTGATGTATAGACAGAGAATATCATAGGCATTCTTGCTTACTTGTTAACCACATCTCGGAGGTGGTGAGAAATACCTTGGAGGACTCATAGGCCAAGGTGAAAAGAGGTAGAGAGCAATCTAGTTGATTTGATCATTGTAAACAGCCAAGCCAAGTAATTTAAGTAAATATGCTCTTGTGGTTTGAATCACCAATTTAGATAATTGTTTGTTTTTTTAATTAAATGAATAATCAGCAAGTCTGCACTTAACCTTTTTTTTTCTTCCTGGGTAGGCAGAGTGAAGGATTGTTTTTATTTGGGTGGCATTTGAGACTAAGATTGCAGAAATAATAACAGGAATAAAAAATACCTCATGGCAAGGACTTCTAATCACAATTGCTCAATTCTTTAATACTTTCATTGTTTCCTATCATTCATAAGACCCTGAAAAAAGTCACATACTCTTGTGAGCTGTAAGCTAAAGATCTCACTGGATGATCTTAGCTAAACCATCTCTTTATTTGTTTAAAAGTTGTCTATTTCTGCTTACAGAGCTGGGGAGTACAGAAATGAAAAATACCTAGTTTCTGTCTTCCAGGACTCTTGGTCTAGGCATAAAGATGAATATCTAAGGCATAAAGATAATATCACTGTAATGCATTGGGATGAGTGCAGTTCTAGAGGGTGAATAAGGTCAGTGAAGGGACCAAGGCAGGGCGTCAAGTAAGATTTCATACAAACGGTCCTTGAGTAGGATTTTGAAGGTGAATGGAAGTTTCCAAGAGGCAATAGGTGGGAAAAAATTTCCAAGTATTAGGAAACACATATTAAAAAAATAGTGATTCTAAAGAGCAAGTTGTGCCTGGAGGATCACAAAGAAGTCCAGTATGTCTAAAATACAGAGCTGCACTACCTAACAAATACAAGCAATGTAACCTAATCATCTATGCCCTCATATCAGTCAGAAATTAAATGCAAACAAAAGACTGTAGAGCTGCAGTGGTATTAGATGAAGTACAGAAGTTGCTATTCCTTGCTATTTTCCTTTATGTGTATTTTATAATGTACATACTGCACTAGCGTGGTGGCCAATGTAGTGGGAGATGCACACTCAGTTTTCCTTCTTTAACGATACGGGTGTGTGAGTTAGAAGATCACTGCTAGTTTGTTCTCTGGCAACTGGACTGGCAGTACCCGTCACTCACATGGCAGTGGCATTAGGGAAAGCCTGCCAAGAAGTATAGCCCTAGAGCTAATACTTAGAATATGTGTTACTAAAACTATTTGCCCAGGTGATTAATTGAATGTTGCTTTTGAAGGTAAATGTTTAAAGTATAAACCTTATGGTAAGAGGTATTGTTGTTGGGGTTAGACACACACCAGAGAGGAATGGAAGCTGAAAGACTGAGACTCAACTATAGAACTGTTAGTGTTTGGTAATTAGTGAATTAATGTTTTCTGTTTCTATTTCCTGCTAGACAAGAGTTTCTCACCCTTGATGCTATTGGCATTTGGGGTCAGATCATTTTTTGTTATGAGGATTGTTCTATGTTTTGGAGAATGTTTAGCTGTATCCCTGGTGTCTACCCACTGGCCACTAGTAGCATACTGCCAGCCCCCTAGAGGTGACACACAAAATGTATTCCAAATAGTGCCACATGTCCCTGGAGGGCAACAGTGCCTCAATAGAAAAATCTCTGCCCTAGATTACAGGCCAGGTGATGACAAGGCCAACATTGCTTGTTTGCCTTGGTAGTTCTAGCCTATATGTACGCATTCATTTTTTTTTTTTTTTAGTGCATGAATGAGTGAATTGTAGAACTATATAAATGTAATATTTATTTTTAAATGATGTTATTCTTAGGAACTGAAATATCCTTAGGACAGAACATCTTTCTGTTTAAATTACTGAACTATTTGTTACTGAAAGCACCCCAGTGAATTTAATTGTCATTTATGTTAACAGTCTTTTGTGCCATTGTGTAAGTCTGTCTGTCTTCCAATTTATAGGTGGATTTACTGTGAAGACCAACCAGTTGAAGTTTACAAACTCTCCAAACTTAGTAGCATTTCCATTTCCTCATGCTGCAATTTTGGAAGACTTGGATGGGTCTCTGTCTGGGGAAAATACAAGTCACATTCTCCCTTCCATGGAAACCCTTTTGGCTTCTTGTTTGGTCAATGCGAGCTTCAGTCGAATTGTGCCTGGAAGTGTCTGTGGGGGAGGTGCTCGCTTTCATCGTATGTCTATTGGTTTGTAAGTAGAATGAACTATACTTTTTAGCTTGCTGATGAAAGTGTGTATATTATTTAGGCTGCTGAGGCCCGTAGAAGGGAAATTGTTTTCTAGACTATTTTAAGTATTTAGTTCTACAAAGGTGAAATGGGAATAATTTTGACAGCTGTCAAATCATGAATTTATGGTAGTTTTAAGCTGACTTAAATGGCAGCCCACTTTCAATATCATTGGATCAGCTCGCATAGCTTATGACCTCTTATTGACATTCTGAACTAATAGCTTCTTGAAAAGACTTGCGATGAACAGAGACTTTGAAATTTATTTAAATTAAAAGTATTATTAAAAAATTCTAATAATGTCCATTCTCATTTTTATACACATACTCTCCCAAGCTCTTTCTAAGTGTTCAGTATGCTCTAGGGGAAGCAATTGCTGATGCCTCCTATTACTTGCAAAGTTGCTTCACTCCAGTTCATTTTCCTTGTTAATTTCATGAACTATTGGATTCGTACAATACATTTCCTATTAATATTGAAGCAAGGACTCCTTGGTTATGCTACTTGAACTACCATTAAGTCAGCAGCTGGGCTGTTTATAATGAATAATAGGATTGCTTCTGCCCTCTTTAATTTCCAGGCAATGATTCCTCAGTGTCTGGGGTTCTGTCTTTCACCTGTTTCAAATGCATTGTATATATTTAGCTACCCTTACTTCTTTGCTTTGTTTTAAGTGTTCTAACACTATGAATATTAAGTTGAGTAATGCAGTAGGACCACATTGACATCTTATTTGAACAGATTAACTCTGGAGAGTGAGTCATTGTGGTCAGGACTAACTCTGCCTTTTGAATGCACAGGGAATCAGTACCTTAACATTCTGGTTTGGAAGCCTTGGTAATACACTGCTAACATTGAATAGTCTGAAAATTTTACATTTCTACTTTTCAGACTGTTCCTTATTCTATCTAATGTTAAGGGGCCTAATTCCAATGACTAAAATAGAAAAAGGAGGAACATATTTTTGTTTCTAATCATTTTGATTGTACAGAGTATGACTTTTTCTATATTCTGAGGGTTGCAGCCTGATTTTTATTGTTAGGCTGGTGTTTTTGCTTAAGGTGTTCTTAATGAGGCAGTTGTCACTGTGGTATTGGAAGGCTCTACCGAGCCTAACCTTGTCTGAACATTTGCCCATTGAGTCTTCAGGATAGCGTCTTCTTGCTTTGATAGCCAGTTGTGATCCCATCACTCATCAATATATCCTGATGCTATATTCTAAGGAGATTCAGAAGTGTCCAAGTAGGGCAAAAAACTCATTACAGTTTTTTTAGGAATCTTTTTGGTTTTAAAATGGAAAATCCCATGTCCAGGATGCTTCTTGAATCAAGTAGGGTAATTTGCCACCCTGTCTCCTGGATGCTATTTAAAATTTTCGGGTTGACCTACATGTCTATAGACAAATACCCAATTGCCCCAAATTAGCCATAAGGAAGTCTCAGCATATTTCCAGTCACAAGTGTCTTGGCCGTATGATCTCACTTTTAGTTTAGCAATTGGACTAGCCTATCTCTAAAGCCTTGCAGTTCAAAGTATAGTCCGTGAATCAGCAGCATCAGCTCCATTAGGGAACTTCTTAGAAATGCAGTAACTCAGACCAGACCCTGCATGGCCTGAGTCTGAATGCCCAGGTGATTCCCATTGAACTCGAGAAGCATTGCTCTGAGGTCCTTCGCAGTTTTTCTTTTTATAATCCTATCCCTAGCTATTTGTGCTCAGTGGCTTGATCTTTGTCCCAGAGCATTATAACCTCATTAGGAACATGTCAGAGCTAATGAGCAATTTGAATTCAGCGTAGATACAAACTTTGCTGCATTTCATGGAGAAAGGATTAATTTGTTGTGCTATCTGCCCTGGGGCATGCACCCTAAGAGTTGATTTACAAAGCTCTCACGGTCATGATCTTTTGGGGTTGCATGTTGATGGAGATCTGATATGGCATAAGCACCCTGCTGTCTTCACTTTCAAAACCTTTACCCCGCCCTCAGCTAGAGGTCTTGGGAGGGCAGGGAGTGAGGCTTCACGTAGCTACATAAACCAGTCAGCCCCTTCCCCCTTTGCTAAAACCAAGCTCTTGGAGTGTGATTTCTGTCTCGGTAAGGCCCCTTCTCTGTTCCAGTTTCACTATAACTTCTTTGTTTGACATTGGTGATCTTCAACATATTCCTGCCACCCACTGCCTTAAGTCTGAGGGTGCGCATGTTTGTAGTACCTCCTGTTTTATAGGTTTCTGTGACTCAAAGGGAGCAGAGGCATATACATATTTGAAGTTGGCCACATTATTTAATATCTGAAGAAGAAAAAACTGCCACTCTCTAGATGGAGTCTACTTTATGTTTTGCTACAGTGATCACACGCTTGATGTACATGAGTGCTGCTTATAATTGTTTTCTCTGTCACCAGTTCGGCAAACTGCTTTCTGCAGGAGCTGCAGGTACTCTACATAGTGTTCCTTTCCCAGCTTCTCTTTCTATGAGCTGCCCTCTGTAGACCTCGGTCTTCCTACTGAGGCTGTGAGTTTTGCCAATATGAGTTAGGACCTTATTTCAGAAATATATGCCAGTCACTGTTTATCCCCAGGGTCTCCATAATAATGACATACCTCACTTATCTCTTAGATTTATTGAACTCAAAATGTAGATAAATGGTTCTTCTGTATAGAGATGATTACATGGACCAAGTATATTATTATCAGTAGATTTTTGTACCCTCTTTCTAGATCTCCTTTGTCAACTCTCCTTTCTGTCTCTTAAGCTCTAGTGTCCTTAAGGTTCTGTAAGAAGCTTTCCTTCTCAAGCCATACACTCTTCCCAGATGATCTGGGTTATTTCCAAAACCTCAATTAACATTCACTAATGATTCTAAATTTTGTACCTCCAGTCTTCAGTGCTTTCCTGTACTCTAGACTCATTTAACCAATGGCCATTAGAATCTGTACTATTTAATCTTATAGCCACTAGGAAAGTCTAGCTCCTGAACACTTGAAATATGGCCAGTCCAAATTGAGGTGTGTTATAAGAGTGAATTAGTAAGATATACACCATATTGCTAAGACTTGGCATGAAAGAAGAATGTAAAACATTGTAATCGTTTGTACTGATGATGTTGACATGATGTTGAGATAAATATATTATTAAAATTAATTTCACCCATTTCTTTTTACCTTTTAAATGTGGTTGATATAAATTTTAGGATAAGGTTTGTGGCTTGCACTTGTAGACTGCACTATATTTCTAACAAGGAGTGCTATTTTCAAGAGAAATTTGCACCATTACGTTTAAACTTAAGTTACCATCTTAAACTCAAGTTGCCAAAATGGAATTTATGATCATTTTCTTCTTCGAATTATTATTATTGTTTATTTCAGATTAATGTGAGGGTACAAACAACCAAATCACATTATTTGAATTTGTTGTGTAGAGTCCCTCTTGTAGTTATGTCCCACACTCAAAAAGTGTACCACACACTCCTACATTGTGCCCAATCAGTGGGTATGGTCTTTTTCTATAGACCTGTTTCTTTCTGGGTGTTCAGAATCCTAGTAAGACAAATGCAGGTCAAAAACTTTGAGTTATCTTTTTACTTATTTTCCCACATTAATCCCCTACCAAGACCATTTTATCTCCTTAAAAAGACCCCACCTCCCCTTGGGTGGCACCTGTGGCTCAGTAAGTAGGGTGTCAGCCCCATATACCCAGGGTGATGTGTTTGAACCCAGCCCCAGCCAAACTGCAACAACAAAAAAATAGCCTGGAATTGTGGTGGGTACCTGTAGTCCCAGCTACTTGGGAGGCTGAGGCAAGAGAATTGCCTAAGCCCAAGAGCTAGAGGTTGCTGTGAGCTGTGATGCCACAGCACTCTACCAAGGGTGACAAAGTGAGACTCTATCTCTAAAAAAATAAAAATAAAAAGACCTCCTCCCTGAGTCCTTCTTCTTCTCTTCTTCATTCATGCATCCCTCTTGTCCATGCTGCCATTACTTCTCAACTGTAGAGACACAATAGCTTCTTAGCTTGCTCCCTCCCTCACTGTGCCTCAGTCTTCAACCTGTGCAGATATGTTCTTGCCTTCCATTCCCTAGCTTAGAACTTTCCAAGACTTCCTAGTGCTTGCCAAAGTCCAGCATTCTTAATGTCTTATAGACCTTTCATGACCTGTTATCTGCTTATGGCTCTAGGGCCATCTCTCTGCACCCTGTCCTACCTTCCCTGTACTCCGTCCCTTTGCCAGATTTATCTTCTTTGTGCTTTTCAATTCATAAGGTTTGATTTCAATGAACTCAGCATGGTGGCCATTTTCTCCAAAGTTCCCTGAGCTTTCTGTGTAGGTTCTGCTGTCCCTGAGTGTACTAGTGTTGGGTTTAGGGCATGGGAGATGGTGCTGGGGAAATCACAAGATGTTAACACCAGACTTATAACATAAAGGCTAGAAGCCTGGAAAGGCATACACTATTTCAGATGCCTGATAGCAACATGAAAACAATGCAGCAACTTGTTCTGCTTCCTAAGAATCTTTTTATTGGGTACATAACAGAGTATACTCTATGCAAGAATACACAGCAGCCACTAGTCAGCTGTCAAGGTCAATAATGAGAGAGAAGAAATTACAGTTCCCAAGAAGGTTGAGTAAAGGGTAAGCAAGGACATAGGGTAATGGAGCATCTGAAGTGGCCAGATAATGGTGCAACCAGAACAGAGAGGGAGGAAAGCAGGTCTCATCTCAGACAGGCGTCTCAGTTTCTCTCACCTAAGATACTAGTTGATGGTCTCAGCTGCCTGCACTGCTGATTTCTCCATGCAGAGATAGACACACAGACATACCCCTGCCTGGGCACGTTACCCTGAGTTGGAAGGCCCATGAGGAATTCAGCCTGTCTGCTTTCCACATACTAGCTCTTTATAATTCTCTAATTAATACTCATAACTCCTGCATAGTTTTATAAATTGTCCGTCTTGGCTTGGCATGGTGGCTCACACCTGTAATCCTAGTACTCTGGTAGGCTGAGTCAGGAAGATTCCTTGAGCTCAGGAGTTCAAGACCAGCCTGAACAAACTGAGATCACTTCTCTACTAAAAATAGGAAAATTAGCCAGGTGTTGTGGCAGATGCCTTTAGTCCCAGCTACTTGGGAGTTTGAGGCAGTAGGATCATTTGAACTCAGAAATTTGAGGTTGGAATTTTGAACCAAGTTTCAAAGTGCCGAGGCAGAGGCCATGGCACTCTAGCCCAGGCAACAGAATAAGACTCTATCTCAAAAAACAAAAACAAAACAAAATCAAGAAAAAAAAAAACAAAAAGAAAGGAAAGAAAGAAAAGAAATTGTCCATCTTTCCCCATAGATAATAGAAGGGTGAGAATAGGATTTTTGTTTGTATTAGAATGCCCTAAACCATGTTGAATACATGATAACACAATAAAATTAGTGTTGAGTAAATAAATATGAATAAAAAATGTGGATTCTCCCAAATCTTTTTCTAATGCCATCATTGTCCATTTCTTCTCTTCCTAAGGAATCCATGGTATTCAGCTTTTCTTTAGAAGGCCCAAATTGAAATGCTATCCCCAGTCTTTATTTCTGAAATTCCTGGGAATATCTAATATTTGAGAATGTCTTTTCATAATTTCCATTGCTTTCCTGGGGCTATCAGTTGACCAGAGGATGAATTTTAATTGCTGATTTCTTTTCTAATATTCCTCCACCCTGCTCCACTCAATCAGCAGTTTGCCTAAAATTGCAATTTTTTCTTGTTCCGGCCATACTGATATACAGAATTGTCATAGGGGAAAATGAGAGCTCAACCTTCACAACTACTATCTGGGAATATTTTTTTCTTTCTTTTGTGATCTAGAGTACTCTGTAACTTCTTCAATTGTCAGAGACTCATTCAGATCATTTTTCAGATATCAACAAATCAAATCCTGATTCTGTTTTCTAATTATTGATTGTATTGAATATGGGAAAAGTTAAAAGTAATGTGAGTTGGGCAACTAATCCTTCTGAGTTTTTAATAGGATATACATAAAACACAATCAGGACATATGCAAATATTTGAGATAATTTTTCAAAGACTGAAAAATAGAGAAGTGGGCAGCGCCTGTTTATCAGTGAGTAGGGAGCTGGCCCTATATAGTGAGGGTGGTGGGTTTGAACCTAGCCCCAGCAAAACTGCAACAACAACAAAACAAATAGCTGGGCATTGTGGTGGGCACCGAGTAGTCCCAGTTACTTGGGAGGCTGAGGCAAGAGAATCGCCTAAGCCCAAGAGCTAGAGGTTGCTATGAGCTGTGATGCCTTGGCACTCTACCAAGGGTAACAAAGTGAGACTCTGTCTCAAAAAGAAAAAAAAAAAAGAAAGAAAGGAAAAGAAAAATAGAGAAGTAATTAAGAATCATGTGTACAAGTCATAGTTCCCTACTTCCTATGTAAATTCTTATGGACAAGTTATTTTTTGCTTTAGTTCAGTAAGATGGGTATAATAGTATGTATCACACAGGGTCATTGCTTGGCATGTAGTAGTCACTCAATAAATGCAATCTTAAAAAAGTCTCTGTTGTACATTTATGATTTACAAGAAAAAAACACATAGGCATACTACCAATTGAATGGATTATTACGTATTTTTTATGTTTCTGAAAAACAAATGCCTGGCAAGGGAATTAAGTTTGTTCAAATGTAAGTTAATTCAATTCCTAAAAAATTGAGAATAATTTCTAATAATCATGTGACATCATGTTGATGCAAAAACCTCCCAGGTAGTATAGAATCTGGAGTCATTAAGGACACAGTCTTTGATTCATTGTGCCCCAGAACCTTCTGTTTCTTCCTTCCTACTTCTCTTGGAAAATAAAAGGTTAATGTTCACCTTGGTTCTGAGATCTTGCTTAATATCCTCTCCTGTAGTGCTTGCGTTCAGTTTTTACCTATGGAACTGCTCTTAATGTGTCAGTGTTCAAAGTATGAAGTACCCCCTGCCTCTGCGAATGCAAAAGTAAAGAAGAGTTCAAATGGAAATTTTGGCCTACCTTTTCCTCTAATAATCGCCTAACTCCCCTTCCTAGGGATAAATAGGCATAGCATCACTAATGGTATCTTTTCAGTCCTTTAAAAAAAACAAAGCACTATCCAAGATGTATTATCCTCTGTTAGCAGCTGAGGTTACAAAATTAAAACAGAAAAGAAGCAAAAAAAGAGAAAAAATCCTCACGGACCCCAAACTAAGGACTATCGCCGACAATATTACATGATTATTAAGTTTCATGAATAATAAAAGGGTACAGTGGTACACTGGTAAATGTTTAACAACTAGCTATTCAGAATAAGAGCTCTTGTTTGCTGCATTTACCTGATCCTGTGGTGAAAAATACTCTCGTTTTTCTCATTATTTGAAGGTACCAATGTGGTATTACTGAGCATGGAGTTGGGAAGAGGGGCCAAGGATGTCAGTCATCCTCACTACAGCACCAGGTGTATTATATGAAAGGGAGGCCAGGCTTCTTAGTATAACTTCCTACCTTATGCATAAAATTGTTTTTTAATATTCCCAACAAGTAGTTGTTTACTTCTAGGTTTAATAGTTCCAAGGATGGGGTTCTGCTGGTCAGTGCAATCATTCTGGCTGAACTTAGCAGATCCAAACAAGATAAAGCATGGTGCATGCAGGGTCGTCTGCAGTAGGGTGATGGGTTAGGATAATGAGCAGGAAGGGTTGTCCTACTATGACAGCAGGCAAGCATGCTGCAAAGAAGCACAGATTCTACCTGAGACGGGGTATCGGGTTGACTTGGGGGCTGAAAAATTATTTGTTTAGCCAACTCTGAAAAAAAGATAGAAATATACATCTGAAAAGTCATGGAGAAATGATGGTGGGGTGAGCTCACCAGAAACACAAAGTTTGCTAAATCATATGGCTCTTCTCTGCATTCATCACGTCTGTCTTGTATGTAAATGTAAGAAGTTTTAAAAGTTTGTGAAGAGGCTGAATGTTGTAGTTCAGGTTTTTTTACCTTGCTCCAGAGGAAAAATATTTATGGGTTTTTCAATCAATAAGGTCATAGATAGAAAAACTTGCTGATAACACATAAAATATTACTGAACAGTGGCAGGTCGGCAGATAGTGGAGTTATGAGGTCCACATGTTTTGGAAGAATATTCTTGCAAAGCCATGTTGCAAAAACTTCTTGGCTGTGCTCCCAATTTCAATGTTGTCCCCTTTGTGCGGTAAAAGATGACAGTGACAGCAGCAAGCACAAACATCCAGAAGATGCTTGCAGCAACATTGGAAGCTAGCTATTAGGATGTGTCTGGCTTAGGAAACGCATAATTGTAAAGGCTTTATTTCACAATTGTTCTGAATTGAGAGCATTTAGAGCTCAATGCAGTATTTGTCTTAATACACAGAAATATGGACCCTCAGGAAAAGTAAGCTAATGGTAAACAAAAACCAGGGAGATAGTATTTGTTCTCACTGGTGTTGCTGATTGCCTAACAAATCTTCTGTGGGCAGTATACATTCAAATAGTTCTGCACAGTCCATGGGCACTAAATTATGTAACTATTTAAGCAACTGGTATGGTGAGTTAATACTCTGGCCAGGAAATTTTACCAAGTGATAGTGTTATATTTCTAAAGGGATGTATCCCTGAATTAAAAATGGGTTTGGTTATTAAAACCAAAATTAAGGCATTCCATAGAAAAAGAAAAATGACAGGTAAGGCTTACCGTCTTTCTGTGTCTTTGTAGACAGGAAGCTGTTGCTGATGCAGAGGTAAGGGTTAACATTTAAAATGGACTGGTTGCCTCCTGATTTCTTGCACATAAAGCCATGAGAAGTTCAGGGAGAGACTTCTTACCCTGGTAATGAAGCTCTCTGCTGCTAATGGCCCATGCAGACTCCCTTGGCTCCTCCAAATTAGAAATACTTTTGTGCTCCTTTGCTTCATTAACAGTAAGGAGAGGGAGATTGGTGGCTATTTAGGGCACAGGGAAATTGGTGGCTATTTAGGGCAAGCGAAAATTGTAGTAATTATGGTTGGTAAATTCTCTTCATGGTGTTCTTTGACTCTTGGTGTTCTCTTGGTGCTTTTCAGAAGAGCCCACAACTGTCAGTTCAGGCATTTGGCCCAGTAGGATAGGAATGAACTGACTTAGAATTGCTGTACCACCCCCACCTCCCCAGTGATGGTCAGTGTCAATGCAAGGCATCTTGTCTACTGGTTGAAGGGGCTTTTCCAATTTGATTTGCTTTTCAGAGTGCACCATATGATCCCTTCTACTACCATTGGTGATAAAGGCATGTTTTGCGACCTTCTTCTCCCCCTGCCTTGCACTGCAGAAATCTGGTGCTGCACAAGATTGCCTATGAAACTGCATTCCAAACTGACCTTGGTTGAGATAGATGAAGAGGTCTTGACACCATCAATGCATCAGGGGAATGAGGGAAGGGTAGTTTAGGATCACAGTGTGCTCTGGCTGACCGAGGGGTTAGCATCAGATTATTGGAGGCCGATTGATAGGAGAACATCAGAAGGAAAGTGCAAAGGCCATCCAGAACACCAAAGGCCACCAAGGCAAATAGAGCCTAATTAACACCAGCAGGTAGTGGCATTACTTGTAGAGGGGGTTATGTTTACCAGGGCTTTCAGAAAAACTGGGGAGATGGTCTGAAAAATGCTTCCTTCAAAAATTGAAATTACATCCTATAGAAATTAAGTTTCTAGTCCTTACCTTTAACATTGTTATTGTTGGTAAGTTTTAAGCCTTTTTAATTCTGTGAAGGCGAAAAGTAGAAACCTAACAATCACATGTATATGTAAAAATAAATAAATAATAAAAACAAAAATGCTTGTAGAAATTAAGTCAGGAGAAATAGCATCCTAAAAATTGATTTTTGGATGGGATGCCAATGGAACTTTGAGAAATAGTTAAGTCCAGTTAAAGGGAGCAGGGTGGGTTCTTGGTGCCCCATTGCTGGAATTAGGAAATGTTTTGGGAACTGTCTACCCAATGGATTGTATCGTCCCATATTAAAACAACACTTGCATAATTGTCAAGGTGTGGTATGCATGACAGCTGAGAAAATAATGACAGTGACTGGCTGGTAAGGCAGGAAGAATTAAAGGGGCACGGATGCATGCATTTGAACAAATAGAGTTCTCCCCTCCACCAATAGTTAAAATAAAACTATTTTAAAAAGTATTTTAATTGAGACTATCTGGCTAAGAGGAAATAGGAGCTGGTAAGGAAATCTTAGCAAGTTCCTAGATCAGAGACCATTGTTACTGTGCTGAGGGGAGCTTTTCCGACCACTAGTTACAAGTGTTTTAAGTTCTCTTGGTAAATATTCTAATGATATGGAGTTATCCGTATCAGGGTCTGGTAATTTATGATCAACTGCTTATCTCCTTTGGTTAATAACTTTATAAGAAATCTTATGACTCTCATGTGGTTTTCTGGGTAGACTTCCATGATGGGGAGAAATATCACTAAGTAGACAGTTGGAGTGTCCTGGTACATTTGTTTATTTATTCAACAAATATTTACTGTGCTTGCAGTGTGTTGAAGGCAGTTTTATGTCTTACTATATAAATCATTAGCTGAAACTTATGACTTATCACTTAGGACATCCTGGATTTAGGTTTTGGGATTTGTTTTTCAAAGCCTCTAGATTTCTGTGAGAGCTGAAATGATGCTCTTTCAGAAGTTGGAAGACTTAGAATCATTCTCTGTGTTGTGGAGTGTTCCATTTGATGTGTAAATGATGGTACCTACTGCAGCCGGCTTATCTATCTTTAGTACGTCTTATTTCCAACTTATCCCTTCTTATCACTTGAGTTTTACATTTATTTCTTATAAGCTTATTTTCGTTCATTAAACATAGTTGGGCCAAATGTGCTAGACAATCTCTGGGGACTAAGGGACAAATGATTTTAGTTAGGGGAGGAGAGAGCCAGGATGATTGGGGGCAAGTGGCTAGAAAGCATGAGGGAGGAAATTTAACATTCTAAAGCTTTTCTAAAAAGTACAATTTAAAAATAAATTCCATAAATGGAAGGGTCTTCTATTTGAGGATGTAACCACCCTGTAAATGAAAGACAGGCAGGATGGGCATTCCTGCAATGCTCTGACAGCCAGAACAGATGACCCGCGTGTCCATAGGTTTAGTCTGGTTCTAAGAATTTGAGTTGAGGGTTTCCCCTTAATTCCAGTTTAAATCCTGATGGAAGAAGTAACAACAATAACTGCAGCAACAGTAACAGCAGTCCTCTTAACTATCTCAGGCCCAAAGACAGAAAGAAATTTTCCCCTTCCCCAAGATGTCTTAAAGGTTCAATTAATGCTGTATAAGGAAACCAGGGGAAAGAGTAGTTATTTATACCCAAACACTCTGAGCACTTTTCATCCCTTTTATTTTATTAATTTATCAATGGATGAAACAAACACATTTAATCTTCCAAGAAATACAGAGAGTGTGCCCAAAAGGCATACCCATATTAAAAAAAAACTGTATTAAAATTGTAATACTCAATATATACTGATGATGGAAAGATAAATACAAGTCATGTTTGAGCACCTCTTGTGATTGCTAAAATCAAATGTGACTTGAATATTACCATTACATGCTGTATTTTTTTCCTTTCTTAAAATGTGTATACATTTTTTTGGCACACTCTCTATACCCCCAAGTGCTACGTTACTAGGGTCAATGATCTGTACCATAAAAGGTTTTGGGAATGTTCTTAAATGGGCAAATATCCTGGATAGATCTCTAGACTTTATATAATAGTGCAAAATGGTAGATCTGGCACATCAGAGGTTCTTTCCTAAGTAAGATATGAGTAGATGTTGAGCTTAACAGTGGCTCATAAAACAGTGTAATATGGAGATTCTCTCTCTAAGTTTCATAGTAGCTATATGAGGTGTATGTTGTTGCCTCTATTTCAAAAAGAAAAAAAATCTAAAGATTAAATGGAATCTGTAATATGCTCAAGTTCAAACAGATACTTTAGCGCTAATCTAGATTTCTAGTTTGTACCCATTTGACTCCAGTGCCCAAACATGAAACCTCGAAAAATTTTCCTTTTATAATATGCCACTGGCTTATGAATTAGATATACTCAGGCTCCACCTTGTTGTGAAAACCCAACATCCTCCTTCATCTCATTTCTTTCTATTTTGATAATTTGATTATCTGCCTGAAGCAAAATACCACAGTTAGAGATTCTCGTGAAAACCAAACCAAAAGGAAGGACAGTCATAATGTACGTTGATTTTTATTTTTTTGTCTTTTGTTTAATTTTTTTAGGTCCATTTTGATTCTCATTTAGGGTCTTAGCATTTGCCAAGATCTATTTATGTTCTAATGAAATGTTAAAAATCACTTTTTGAGATGGATTGTATAGAATAATTTTGGGATCTTGAGTTACATATTTCTAGTTCTAACTTGTTATATTCATCTGTTACTTTTGCCATAATCTGTGTTAGTTTCCTCATCTGGCAAAACTCGGTTCTTCTAGAAATCCTTTAAATAAATTAGGAAAATGCCAGTGGCTACTTTACAAAGATCTCATCCATACCTTCTTCATTTATAGAACAAATATAGCTTGAGTTCCATTGTGCCGGGTCCTGTGCCAGGGTAGAGATTACCAAGAGGAAGGAGAAAACACCTCTAACTGAAGGATCTTACAATCTATGTTTTTTAAAACACAGAGGAACTATAATAGCAGTGAAGTGCTTGGAACTATGTAAGCCCACAAGAGAGGGGCCAGGTTATCTCTTCATTCAGGGAAGACTATTGCAACCACTTCTGCTAGAAGTTGGAGCAGGGCATGTCAAGTCTAAGGTCTTTATCATTGTACCCCATGGGAATAGCTAATTACCAATAATAACAAGTTTTCAGCTATTGATAAATCTGGTCTATGGCAAAATTCTTGCCCTAGATATTTCTCTGTTAAAATAATAGTACATAGTCCTGAACTGTATAAACATCTTAGCATGACATTTATTATTGACCTAAGATTGGAGTGTTAACAGTGCACAGGCCAGTGTAATGTTCAAGCAATCCGATGGCAACTTCCCACTGGGCTGTTTTGGCCCATATAATGACTGATGAAATCTCCGTAGACACATAGGCAAGGAAAGCTTAAGACACAGGGAGAGAATAGAAAGATGACTGAAATTGAGGGAAAAAGAACACATTGAATCTGTAATGGGCAAGTAACCTTGGAACTCTTTTTTTTTTTTTAAATCTCCCTAGAGCTCATGCTGCTGACACTCCTTATGATTTAACCATTACTGACAGCAGAAACAAGACAACCACTGTCAATTATGTCCATGATACATTGTCTAATCCTCATGGTTGGATGGCTCTGCTTTTGGACCAAGAGACTTACTCATTGAGGTTTCAGAATCCTTGGATCAACAGATCTCTGCAGGTAACCCCAGGAATCCATTCATCTCTATGCCCTCACATCCAGGGGTTCTTATCTTTCCTTGTGTAAAAAAAATAGGTTTCATGTCTTAGTGTAGTTGGCCAGATGTATATAACCTAATATGAGACTTGGAGGCTTTTTTGTTTTTTTAACTTGAACATTTAATATCTATTTAAAGTTATTTGGAATGCAGAATAGTTCTGCCTGAAATTTTAAATATACTAATACAATGAAAAATAACTTCTAAACAGCCTATAGAATCGCAATTAAAAAAAAAATACCCAAACCACAGGTTGAAAACCAATTTACCCCAGAGGGGTCTGTAGCCAGAGAAAATGTCTTAAGGAAGCATTTATATGTTGCATACTGCCACCTTGTGGTCAATAATTAACATGCAAGTAAAGGTCTGGAGTTCCCAGGCTGGGTTAGGTTGAAGTAGTCAAATGGTTAGGGGGAGTGAAAATTGAAATAGCCATGCAGAAAGTAGGTGCATTTTCTGCTTTAAAAAATTAATCTAGTGGATTTGCCCAAGATTCTTTCCTTCCATTTAACACATTTGTTTCTCCTTGTCTCATCATATACATTTCCCTTAGCAGTTATGAGAGCAGATAGTTAGGAGAAATTCAGAGCATAGTCCTTTTGATCTCGTCCCCACACCTCTGTTTCCTCTCCTGGAGATTCCCAGGACAGCATTCTGGACAATATTTGTACCATGAAGGCAATAGGATGTGACTCTCAAGGTGGACACCCTCAGTTCATGTCCTGGGCTCAGTGTGCTCCTGCTGTGTGGGACAAGTTACTGAGCCTCTGTCTGCCTCAGTTTCCTCAACTGCAAAATAGGGCGATCAGAGTAACAATCCCAGGGATGTGTCAAGTATTGAATGACTGTAATAAATAGTGTAGTAAATGCTCCAACAGTGCTAGCTATTCCTGTTATAATGGACGACAGTCCTATGGTTACCTGCCTCTTTAAGTTACGGGAAACATGGGAAAGACATCCCAGACCTGGCTCGGTCTCTTCTAGCTGTTTGAGCTGACACAAGTCAATTCACTTGTCTGGGCCTTGATTTCTTCCCCTGTCCACTGAAGTTATTAAGAAGAATCTTACAGCATCTTTCAGTCTTTGCAGTCTAGGATTTCGTAGCTCTTGTTATGGATTTATTACAGAGGGGATTTAAGTTGAGCCATTTACCACAAGAAGAGTCTAGTCTGGGTCTGAATTCTGCCATGTTTTAAAAATACTCCGTCTTCATTCTTTATAGTTGTTTGGGGCTACGAGCTTCCTTACTAAATGAAATGTTTGTGCTTTTCTCTCGCTTCAAGTACTCAGCAACCTTTGACAACTTTGCTCCTGGGAATTCCCTCCTGCTGGTGCACACAGACCTGCCGCCTTCCCCTAACATCCTCATTAGATGCGGGAGTCATGTGGGTCTGCCTCTTCCGTTTCTTCCATCACCTGGTCAGAACCAAGGCTGTGACTGGTTCTTCAAAACCCAGTTGAGACAACTCACCTACCTAGGTAAGTATCCAATGGGATGAGTGTTTTGAAGACACATAATCAGAAGCCACCACTCAGGGGAATTCCAGACATCTGTGCTGGGAAGTGCTGAGGAACTGTAGGGCCCCCCTATGTATCAGGGTTAAGTGTACTCTGAGTGTACTCTGAGTGTACTCCGAGTGTACTCTGCAATCAGACTGCCCAGGGTTCAGATCCCAGCTCCAACACTCAGGAGCTAGAGTGCTCCAAGCAGGTGCTCTTCCTCTCTGAGTCTCCACTTCCTCCAGTGGAGAGCAGGATAACCAGAGGACCCACCTCAAAAGATAGAAAATTGGGTAGAGGATAACGTGTGGAAATCTTTAGCAGTGTGCCTAGCCCACAGCAAGTGCGTAGTAAACATTGGTGGGTTTTGGTATCCTTAATTCACGTTGTATTTGCAGTGAGCAATTGCACATGTAGAGGCAGATGGCTGGTTATGGCCACTGATGCACGGTATCAGATACAGAGGGAGGTTGAATGAAGACTGCAGTTCATGTGAAAGGTGAGAAGGAAAACCTTGGAAGGGAACCTGAAGTGAGGAAAATGAGATGTCATCGATGGCTGACCGGAGGACTGTAGGGTTGGCTGTGTCTGTTTTATGTCAGGATTAGTGTCTGGACAAAGGAATCAGGAGGGTCCATTTTATAGAATCAGGAACGCTTATGTCAGCAGTTCTCAACCTGTGAGTCGTGACCCACAGGAACTATATTAACAGGTTGCAGCATTAGGGAGGTTGAGAACCATACCTTATGTGATTGCAGAGTAAGAGAGGGCAAAAGGATTTCTTTGCCTTCTTATTGTGCATATTTTACAGGATGGCAGTGTGAGAGTCAGGACCCTCCATGTCTTTTCTTTCAACTTCCTAGAGCTTATCTTGAATTCCTTTTCTACCCTCTGTCAACAGAGTCCCTCTGAGCACCATGGTGTCCACCTGTACCAATGCTCAGCTCCCTGTCAGGGCACTTCTTTACAGACATGTGTAAGAAAGATAATTTGATCAAATAGGTATTTAGAATGAACATTTTGTTACAAATTAGTCTTAATAGATCTTGTTCAAATTCAGGGGACTTGACCAGCATATCAAGTCTCAGCCCTGCCACAAGCCAGATATGGCCCCCAAGACCTGGTCCTGAGTCCCTGTCACTCTGTCATGTGTGCCTAGCTATGTCAGCTCAGTCTGATCTGCAGGTGCCGCCTGAAACTGATACCTGTTAATAGCATCAGAGTGGAGAGTCTGGGGCTTCCTGGTATTGTTTACGTCTTTACCAAATGGATTGTTGTATATTTTATTTCTCCTGACACCGTTCAAATTTTCTTATTTGATCCATCTATGAATGTAACCTAAATGTGTGAAAACCTAGGATAGACAGAGATCCCTGAGATTGCTTTACCACTAAGGCTGAATATAGCCGTAAGTAAGAACAGGGACAGTTGCCGTTAACTTTATAGCTACTCACTTGGTATGTATTCTGGGACAAATTTTAGTTTGAATTGTTCTCTTACTATTACTTGGTATGTTTCTGAAGAGCCTATGTTGTCCAGTCATCAGATTTTTGTTCATAAACTGCAAGATCATTTTTTAAAAATATTGGACCAATATAGGGGTACATTTAATACTCACATAAGCCAAATGTAATACAAAATCTTACAGCACAAAGAAATAAAAATCAAGTCACAGAGCTGTAGATTTTCTTCCTCTTTGGTAGCACTAGTAATTAAATAAATAGCAAGTTGCAGGATTGTACTATATATACCTAAACAATATAAAGGCACATCTATGTAGGTAGGTGTGTGTATGTAAATGGAGATCTGTGTGTGCGTATGTGCATATATATGACGTAGATGAATTTCATTATAAAACATTTCTATGAGATACATGGCCTTTATTGATTTTTTTTAATTGAATGTTAACTATGTACATTAATGCACTTCTGGGGTACAGTGTGGGGTTTTCACATGCATTCTGAAATACTTCCATCAAACTGGTCAACACAGCCTTCATGTCATTTTCTCAGTTATTGCTTTAA
>CAUYTI010009148.1:0-17154 GCA_963575145.1 Galago senegalensis | reverse complement strand
CCTGTAGTCCCAGCTACTTGGGAGGCTGAGGCAGGAGAATCACTTAAGCCCAAGATTTGGAGGTTGCTGTGAGCTGTGACGCCATGGCACTCTACCCAGGGCAACATAGTGAGACTCTGTCTCAAAAATAAATAAATAAGTAAATAAAGAGGAGTCCTTTAAAAAAAAAACCAAGATGCATCTATTCTGTGCCCTCAAGTATCCTGTTCACCAGGAGGGGTGCTCTTCACCTGTCCTCCCTGGACACCCCTAGTTGGGGTTTCAGAGAAGACGCACCAGCACCTTATTAGGAAGACACCTTTTCTTCCTTCCCTCTCTGCCCATTCAACGGAGACTCACCCTGACCCAGGCACCTGAGAGCCCCCTTCTCTGGGTATATTCCGGGGTGGCTTCAGCACATTTAGAAGTTGCCAATGGGCTGTGATCTCTATGGTTTTTTCCTTTTTCTGTTAAAACACAGTAAGAACTTGATTATGTGTTTCAGTACTTCCCAGCCTGACCCACAAGTAAAACCAGCCACAGTGACTGAGTGGCTGCCTCGGCCTCATTGCCGATGCAGTGAGGTGGTGGCGTCTGACATTTCTTCCTCACTGTGGCAAAGCTTTTAGCGAGTTGCTCCTCTTACCCGGGAAGCAGCGTAAGGTGGCCCCGCGTGGCAGATGGGTTACGCATGCCTTTAACACTGGCACGCTCCCCTAACCTTCCTGCGTGGCTTTCGGTGACTTAAAACACAGTAATTGGCATGGAAGTCTAAAGCTTTACTTTATGATATTAAATCATTCTTTTGTGGAAACAGAAATCTGCAAAGTATACCGTTCATTACGCGAAGGCCTGTATTAACACGGGTTCTGGCTGACGGACGGACGGGGACATGGTGGAGAACTCCTGTAGCACATCTCCAGGGAGGCGCCAGCTCCCACCTGTGGAGGTGAGCGTTGGAACCAAGGACGGAATCCGGCATCCCACGTGCTCGTGTCAGGGAGAGGCGCGGATGTATTTTCTCCATTAGCTTGGTGCACAGAGGGTAACATTACCCTAAAAATACTCCCAACGTGGACTGAGATGAACTTGATTGCTGTGGCATTATTTTAGGGGGACTTGGCGCTCTCTCCGTGTAATCTTGTGAACGTTTTTTTTTTTCATGTGAACCATGATTTTCTTGAAACAAAGAGGATTATCAGTCATAAGTTCTGAAGACCGAAATGGGGTGGGCGAAAGGTTTAGAAAGAAAATATTTTTTTTTTTTAAAGAACTTACAAAGCTGGCACTCAGCTCTGGCTGGAGAGGAGTTCATGACTTGGGCACCATGTTGGTTCTCTTGCTCTGTGCGGGGGAGCCAGGGAGCTGGGGACTGGAACTCTACGGGCCCTTCCAGTCCCCGCGTGTGAGATGAGAATTGCTTCCTGCAGCCCACAGTCCACTACTGGAGGGAGCCAAGGCATGGTGGGAAAGCCGGCGAGAGAACGCTGAGGCTCCCGGGTTCTAAGAGTCACCCTTCTCCAGACGGCTCGGGACTCCACAGTCTACGAGGTCACAGTGGGGCTCAGACCTGGGCTGGGGTGGTCCCTGGCCCAGAGGCCCCTTCCCCATGAAGCAATCTTCCACTCCGTGTTCCCACATGGATCGCAAAGATTTCCTGTGAAAGGTGCTGCGGGATAGGTCCCTGGGGACGAGGGCAGCTTGGAAAAATGGCACCGGAGAGTCCCTCCTGCCGCCGTCCGACTGGGGCGTGATTCAGCGCAGTACCCGTGTGGTCACCCCACCTTGTCCCGCTCCCCTGCCCAACTTGGCACAGCAGGCAAGCCCTCCATACACCCCAAGAAGAGGCCTCAGACAAGTGCGAGAATTGCCCTACCCAGGTCTAGGGGTACAATTTTAGAAAACACGGAAAATCCAGGGGGATAGAAAAGAGGAAATGTAAAGAGGATCAGAGCAAACGAGAAACTGCCTGTGAGTGCAGAGACCCGGGAGGAGCCAACACCGGGAGATAACTTAAGGGGAGAGAGGAGCGTCCCCCTAGTCTTTCTAACTGCTTTCCGGATTATCTCTGATAACACCTTTTAGCCCTAGATTTGGGGGATAAGGGGCCAAAGCAAACTTCCGGGAAGGTTGAGAAGAGAAACCGGTTATCTAACCGGTTATCAAGGGGGCCGGGGTGGGGTCGCTTCCGTGTCTAGGGATGATTTTGTTAGTATGTAGGTCACAGTGCTGTCTGGTTATTGGACGTTGCCTTAGATAACTGTTTGTGGAGTATTAAATGGTTTTGCTGCCTCAGCACCCTTTTTAACTGGTATTTTTCACACAGTTGTGCTGCTGAAAAGGCTCAGAGCTGCAGCAAAAATCAATTTATCTTTCCCGGTGCTACTTGTGTATTGTGAGTTCTTGGGAGTGTTTTCCCGTTTGATTAATTGATACTCTTTGTGTTCAGCATCATTTGTAACACCGCTGTCCAACTTCGGGTGCCTTAAAAACTTTCATAAGAACACGACATTATTTATGAGAGACCTCCTCACGACAAAGTACAATAGTGAGATGCAGAAAGAAAAATTAGATGGAAACGCTCTTGGCTTATAAGTTTATTAAGGGGAGAACAATCTTCCCATTCACATCGCCGCTTCTTCCTGCCTCCCCAGGTCTCAGGGTGCCTTCCACAGGCTCTGCTCAAAAAGTTTGCCGATGGGAAGTTTTTCTTTCTTGGGTTTTTATGGGTGGTCGTCTTGCATGGGGGCGGAGGGGGCTTCTGTTCTTTTCTGGATGGGAAAAATGAGGGAGGAGAGGGTGAGAGGCGTGGCGTGCAGTGAAGGGGCCGCCCCGGCAGAGCCCCCAGGGTGCCAGGCCTGGGGAGCGGGACAGAGTTCCGTCTCCGCGGGTCTCTCCCAGGGCTCGCCGGGAAGGCCGGATGCTTTTAAAATAAACGTGTTTGTATGCGTTTCACATGGCGCAGGTCTTTCCATGGGCATTATTAATATCTATTTTTAGAGCAAAGAAGGAGGCGGCTGAAGGTATTCGAAGCCCCGCGTTATAAAAACAGAACAATACCGTGGCTTCCCGTCATTATAAAGTTTCTTTGACCCCGTGGTTTATTTTCAAACATTCAAGTTATTTGTTCTGGTGTATTCTTAAACAGGGGTTGTTTTTCTCCCTTTCAGAAAATGAGCACAGATGGTGATGGGCTTTTCAAGTACTGACATCCCTGCTTGAGAAAACGTTCCCACCTTCTTTGTACCGAACAAGTCAGGCAAAATAACATGATGATGCGATCATCGGTTTCATGCAGACATGCAGAATTGATTGACAGGGGAAAATTTAACATAAACCACACATTCTTTCAATGCCTTCAATTTCTTAATGATGTTTATTTGTTGGATATTAGCAGCGGCAGGAATTTCATTTAAGGCGAAAAGGCGGGGGTCTGGGGGGAAGAGAGGAGAAGAGGGAGGAAGGGGAGAAACTTGTTCCAGGCAAGCAGGTTTAAGAGGAAATTTACTGCTCTAGCAGAGTCTCCATCAAAACAATTTGTAACCGCTCCTTGGAGCCAGCTCCGGAGCCGCGGCTGTCAGCGGCTAACCAGCCATTCTCAGACCATTGCTTCTGTTTGCGTGACTAAATACAGACAATTAAAGCCGAGCACTTTCTTCTCTGTGAACTCATTGTTATCCAGGGTTCAAGTACTCGGATAATGGGCCACAGGGAGACGGTCGGATCACCATGGGCAGTGGCAGAGGGCCTGGGTAAGACTCATTCCTCCTTATCTGATGCGGGCTCTCCAGGGCGACTCCGGGCTCCCTGGCCCACAGGTTTTTGTAAGCACTGACTGAGGAGGCCTTATGTCCCCTGTCTCGGATCCCGAGAGAAACCCTCATTTCCTGGGTGTGAACGTGACAGGCTCGGGGACCCTCTGTGAAGGCAGCCGTGACCACAGCAGTAACCAGGGTCTTCCTCAGGCCTCTGGTCACTGTCTGTGTCCCGAGGCTACGTCTTTCTTTCCCAATGCTCTGGGCAGGGCGGAGGGAGTCCAGGGGCCTCTCTGGCTCTGAGCTGCAGACCCTGGTGGCTCTCCATCCTGAGAATCTGCTCTGAGGCCGGTGTATGCGGAAAAGGCCAAGGCTCCCTCTCTCCACCACAGACAAAAACAGCAGGAAACTGTGGCATAAGGGTGGAAAGTCAAACAAAATCCTGGTATTTAATATTTCCCCCCAAAGTATCAGAGTTTTTTAGATTTCTCCACCTGTTGGTGTCTCACACTTGTTCTGAGCCCTAAGCAGGTGCTTCTCCCGCCTGGTAGAGGGTCCTTGTTCACTCCCCTCCTCTCAGTCTTTGCTTTTCCCTTTGGGGACGTCCGTGCTTTCCTTTTGTGGGTTTAATATTTTCTTAGAAGTGACTTGACATCAACTTCTCTCTCTGACTCTCTCCCCCATACTTTAGTTAGCCCTGTCCTGACCTAGCTGTGAGATGAGGGGTTGGAGGTCCTACTTATATGTTTCCTCAGTCATGTTAAGACAAATGCACAACTTTTAAAATAAAATTTGAACCAGCGGCTTCTCTTCCCTTCCCCCAATGCCTGTGCTGTGATTTGAACACCTGGGTGCAGCTTGCTTGCTGCCCGTTGGCAGGTGGCAACAGCAGGCACCTGGCAGGACTGGGGGGTGCTGTGACCCCAACTGGGGGGAGGACAGAGGGTCTGTGGGCATCACAGGATGGAAAGCAAGGTGGACATGGAAGGGAAGAGGCTGGGTTGCCCTGGGTTTTCCAGAGAAAGCTGGCTCTGGGTTGGGGGCGTGGTAGTCCTGCTGCTTCTGCCCCCGTCCTCCGGCCCTCCCCACCATAGGCACACTGAACTCTCCTTGCTCTGCAGGTGGCCTTCCAAAGCCCCCACCAAAACAAGTTGCTGGGATTTCTTGATATTTTTTTTTTCTAGTGAAGTACGATCGATGGAGTTTCTGTAAAAGTGCCGATTTTTCTTTTTGTGTGAAACTAGTTTAAAATAGAAATCAAAACTCAAAAATAATAAAATTAGAAAAATATTCCATCTTTGAAGAACTGTCCTGTCTTCACCTGAGTGGAGGGACACCTGTCTGAGGAGCATGTAGGTGCCTCCTCCCTCCACTGTGGCCGCTCCTGGTCAGAGAGTGACTCCCCTCCACTCCAGGGCAAAGGCAAGGTGCCCAACAGCCCGGTCGGCCAGGATGTGCACCGAGAGACGGGGCCTGGGTCCCCCACTGTCACTCCTGCGACCTCACAGTCACCCTCCCTGTCTGGGACTCACTTTCCCCCTTTGCAAAATGAGGATGGTTATTGTGTCCTCTGGCTGCTTTACAGGGCGGGGGCTTCTGGCTTCTCCAGTCCCTGGAGATAACCCTGGCCACGCTCCTCAGACGTTTTTTTATTGGAGAACGAAAGTCAGAGCTTTCCAGACTGTAAGCCCCACAGCAGAGCACGCCAGCTGTGAGTCCTGGGTCTCAGCAATGCTGTAGTGAGGTAATAAGGTGGTGGCAGGCACGGGTCCTGAAGCACTCACAAGGACCTTGCCCCAGATGGTGACACAGTCTCCGCAGCCCCGGAGCCTTGGCTGGAGGCTGGGCTGCCCAGGGCCCAGATAGCAGGCAGGTGGTGAGGTTTCTGGACAATCCACTCCTGCAGAGCTGGTGCTGCCTGGACGAGGGGCCTCAGCAAGGAAATCCTCTAGGGTGACTGACCTGTTCTCAAGGTTCATGTCCTACCACTGTGTTCTGTCCTGTCTGGGCCAGGGCAGAAATGTGAGCCTGGCCATACACGGCCTCGTTTCCCAGGAATCATGGAGAAGCCTGCCCACTCTGCACCTGTCGTGGGTGGCCCTTCTCTGGGCTCTGCTCTCCATTTCACCCCAATCCTCCCACTAACCCCATTGTCTCCCCAAGTCTCCCAAGGCTGGGGATCCCTGTCCAAAGCTGGCTCTGCAAGGCTGGGCATGTGACGGGGTGAAGGCCTCACATGGGCCGTGGTTTCCAGTGTTCCTTAGGGGCCTCGGCTCTGTCTGCCCTCGTCTGTACAGGTGGGCCCTTTATAAGTAAAGCAGTGTGAGATTCGAGTCTCCCGACTGGAAAGCCTTCTCTTGGGCCCAAATAAGTCCTGGGGGAGAGGAGGCCCTGCCAGAGCTCTGCTGTCTCCTGCGGTGACTGCTCTGATGCTCCTTTGGGGCTGTGAACTCCAGATATTTGTCTCTAGTGCTCTCCCATTTGAGGGGCTCTGCACTGCTGGTGTCCTGAGCAAGTGGGGGGCCATGCTGTCTTCTGGGGCTGCACAGTGAGGCTTCTGCCCACCTGCTGTGCAGACATCAGAGTGGAGGGCTTGGGGACCCCGGGCCTCCATTGAAGGTAGCATCCCTGGAGGGTGGAGTCCCAGGCAGGGCCACGGGGCTGTGGACAGACACTTGGCATGGGCTGGAATGTGGACAGGGCTCCCCTGAGTTCTGCTCCAGGGGCCCTGGCTCTGGCTCTGGGGACACTCCACCTGCTGAGGGTGGTTATGTTGTATCATCTGCATGTGTCAGGTGCCCCCTGCCAAACACCCTGCTGTGCCTGGAGGGGTTCACTGTTCAGAAGGTCTCACTGTGCTGTCCCTGTCCCTGCTGTGTGCCCAGGGTGGGCTCCAGGCACCTGGGAGGGACAGCTCAGTGTTGGACTCATGCTGTTGGGTCACTTTTCAGTTCTGACCCAAGTAGCTTTCTCCATGGGCCTGTGCAAAGGGCTTGGGTCCTGGCTCACAGAGCAGAGAGGCCCCCTCCCTCCCCTCCAGAGACTGGGGTGCAGTGTTGGTGAGGTGGTCAGCCTGGGCTTTCCTGGACTGAGGAGCCAGCAGGCATAAGATGGGTGTCTGGGTGTGATGACCACACCAAGCCCTGTTCATCTACACCAAGGATTTGCTTGTCTGCTTATCTGTTCATTTATACCAAGGATTTTCAACTGGTGTGCCATGAGAGAAGCTTAGGTGTGCCACAGAAATTTTTAACGATCATGAATGAAATTATTTTCAAAAGAAGTTCAAAGCACAGTAAGTATATTCTTTTTTTTTGGTCAACATAATTTAAGTGTGCCGTGGAAGTTTAACTACAGGTTCAAGTGTGCTGTGAAGTGAAAAATGTAAACCCTGGTCTGCACAGGTGGTTCCTGAACCCCTGCACTGCACTGCTCTGCTCTGCTGCCGGCCTGGGCAGGGACCACGCACCTGCCCACTGCCCCTGCTGGCTGTGCACCTGCCTCTTTGCCTGCAGGCCTTAGTCTGACCGGCGCGTCTCCCAGAGGCCTCCTGGCCCGGCCTCTTCCTCCTGCAGTTTTCTGTCCTCTCTTTTGTACTTTCATCCTCTTGGCAGGTTTCTCTGTGGCCTCTCATTTAACCTCTTGCTTGTTCGTACCAGGCTACTAGCTTCCCAAGGGCACAGATCTGACACCCTTTGCCCTCTACTCTGTTTTCAGCACCTAGAAGCTTGCTCTGCGCACAGTGGGTGCTCATTAAGTGTTGCTGAGGGGGAGGAGGAGGAGGCATGGCCCTTCCCTTGAGGAATGCCAATGAGGTCCAGCTGGTAAGCGTGGGTCATAAGAGGTGTAGGGCTTAACAGGAGGAGTTGTGGAGAGCGGAGGAGGGATCCCTGGGGGCTGAAGTGGTCCGGGGAGGCTTCCCGGAGGAGGTGGGCTTCCAAGGTAGGTCAAAGCTTTATAAGCAGAGGGAAGGAAAGGAGGAAGAGTGAGGATGGGCAGGGACCATCTTCTGGGTGCTCTGGAGTAGGGTTTAGTTTGAGAAGGTCAACAGGGCCCATGGGAGGGTCTTTTTTTTTTTTGAGACAGAGTCACTCTGTTGCCCTGGGTAGAGTGCTGGGGTGTCACAGCTCACGGCAACCTCAAACTCTGGGTTCAAGTGATCTTCTTGCTTCAGCCTCCCAAGTAGCTGGGATTATAGATGCCCATCACCGTGCCTGGCTAGTTTTTCTATTTTTAGTAGAGATGGGGTCTTGCTCTTGCTCAGGCTGGTCTCAAACACCTGAGCTCAAGCAATCCACCTGCCTCAGCCTCCCAGAGTGCTGGGATTACAGGTGTGAGCCACCATGCCCGGCCCCATGGGAAGGTCTTAAGGGCCAGTGGAGGAGTGTGGGCCTCATTCTGGACACAGAGGGGCAAGCTGGAGGGTTTTGCTTTGGTGTAGCTGATTTTGCTCAATTACAAAAATTGTGTGGGTTCATGGTGAAGATTCAAACAGCAGAGATCTAGGTAATGTGACACCCAGAGCTCCCCTTCAACTCCACTTCCACGTCCTTCTCCCGTCTATGGAGAAAACTCCTATTATGAGCTTTGGCGTGTGCCCCGCCAGACTGTTTATCATATGTTTACATCTTACATATACAGTGTGTGTGTATATGGCAAGTAATCACATAAAGAACATCACGCATATGTATCTTACATAAAATTGTCATTGGATCCTACATAATTGGATCCTGCTTACATATTGTTCTGAGACTTGCTTCCTTTTTAAACTAACAATATTGTTTGTGACTCAAAACATTAGATACATAGAAGGAACATGCAATTTTTAGCTTCTGTGGAATTCTGTGCAGTATGGCATTCTCCCGTTTATGTAAACATGTACCTATTGATAGATGTTAAGGCCGCCTTACGTTTCTCTTCTGCGTTATACTTAGAATGCCACAGTAAACGTCGCCGCACACCTACCATTGTGAAAAAACTGGAGTATTTCTGTAGGATAGATTTCTAGTAGTATTTCCAAGTCACTTGATAGATACATTTAATTTTTTGATAGACATCACCAAATTCCCCTTCAAAGTAATACTGTATGCATACATGTCAGTATTTACACACTGTTCTCATTTTCCAGAAACTCACCAATACACGGGATATTATTGCTCTTTTGAATGTTAGCTGATAGAAAGCAGAAAACTGATATCTCTGATTTGTATTTCCCTCATTAATACCACAGCTAGCTCTCTTTCTATACACATATTATCCACGCCAATGTCTTCTATCAGTTGTTTTTTCATATATTTTTCCATTTTTCTATTTTTTTTCTTATTGGTTTCTAAGAGCTCTTTATATATGTTGGGCATTATCCCTTTGTTATGCATATTTTTAGCATTTTCTTGGGTAGCGTTAGAGCAAGGGAAGAACGAAGTCAGGTCTGAGCCTGGGAAAGACTACTGAAGATGGAGGGGGTACAGCAGGCCAGGGCCACAGGGACGAGGTGCCAGGCGGCAGTGTGGGCATGGGAGAGAGGCCTGATCAGATTCTGACGTCACAGAGCCTGTGCTCTGCTCCTTATTTCACGGTTGGCATCCTGGGAATGTGTTGAAGACTTTTGGAAAAGTCTTCAGCAGGTGGGTGCTGGGGCCATGCCTGTATGCTGGTTTGCGAAGACTAGCTTCTGGCCTGTGCAGGCTGTGGAATCTTGTGCTGTCTCTGGCGGTGGCCCCTCTTGGTCCAGTTGGGATGCTAATATCCTCACCACACAGTGGCATCTATGAGGCAGCCCTGTTGGTCTTGGCTATGGACCCCGGGGAGTTGCAGGGCACAGGGGCATGGGTGCAGCTCACGCAATAGCAGAGCATGGCACAGGGGGGCAACGTCGGGGCTGGGCAGCACATGGGCTCTGAGCAGGGCCTCCCTTTGCCCCCTCTGTATTTTTAAGGTGCTCAAAGCTCTTGTAGCTTATAGTTCAATTATTTAAATTTTAAAATGTAGCTAAAAATACTGATGTCACAGAGACCCCATAGTGAAGATAGCCAGCACAGGCTGATCCTGGCCGTTCCTGGCTGGGAGCCTGGCCTGGATCCACCCGTCTCAGCAGACAGGTGTCATTAGGCTGGGTTTACAAGGAAATCGGGGTGCAGGGCAGCTTATGGTCTTGCCTGAGGTTGTCCAGCTACTTCCTGTCAGAGCTGGGACTCGGTCTCAGCTACCCATGTTCTCAAGCCACTGCCCAGGTGTGGGAAAGTCCCTGACAGGTACTTCTGAGGTCAGGGCAGCCACATGGCAGGTGACACGTCTCTCCTGGGTCAAGACCACGGGTGGTGTCTTACCTCTGTGCCCATATGTGGAGATGGCCTGGCTGGGAGCCTGGCAGCTGGGGGAGTGGGCGTCTCTGCCCTTGCTCTGTCCTCCTAGGGTTCTGCGCTGACAGAGAATCTGGACCTGTGTGTCTGAACCCAGCCCTGTGGGCTGCTGGCAATGGGTCTTGGGCAAATCCTTTGCTCCTGCCTGCTGGACGTGGGGTGGGCATTCTTTCTGGAAGGGCAGATGAGTTTCAATGACCTCTAAGGATCATCGTCCTTGGAAGGTTTACCTTGTAATGGAGTATATAGTCAACATTTGGAATTAAGAGCAGAAAGGTAACATGTGAAGGCATTTCATCAATTCTTCCGAGACGCCCACACATCTCGTCTCCCTTCTTCACCACTTAGGCAGCAATTTCTGTTTGTTTCCAGCAGCTACCTATGGGAAAAAAAAAAATGCAGATCATATCTTGATGGTATTTACTAATATAAATATTTGCTTTCTAGAAGCAATGTTACACAAAATGCCTGAATTGAGCTCAACAACTAAATGCCTGGTAAGAAACGCCAGCTCTGGGGCCCGGACCTGGAGTCTGGCCATCTCCATGTGAGATGCAGGGACAGGCAGAATGACCAGGTGCTGGCATTTCTACCCGCTCTTTCTGAGGACAGCGTGGTCATTTTTTTTTGAGACAGAGCCTCAAGCTATCCCCCTGGGTAGAGTGCCATAGCGTCACAGCTCGCAGCAACTTCCAACTCCTGGGCTCAAGTGAGTCTCCTGCCTCAGCTTCCCAAGTAGCTGGGACCACAGGCGCCTGCCACAATGCCCGGCTATTTTTTGGTTGCAGCCGTCATTGTTGTTTGGCTGGCCAGGGCTGGATTCGAACTCGCCACCTTAGGTGTATGTGGCTGGTGCCTTAGCCACTTGAGCCACAGGCACCGAGCCAGTGTGGTCATTTTTTAAATGATAAACTCATCTTCGCCAGCTCCCCCCACCACACACAGGATCCCTTGAGCTAATGGATATCATTCCCAATACTGTGTGAGTGTCTCTGTGTATGTGAGCAGTGCTGGGCCATAGGGGACCCTCAAGGAGCTCCCGACATGTGAAGATTGGGTGATATTAAGTTGGGTGTTAGTTGCATTTATGCTGCCTGGTGTAATAGATAAGAAAAAAGGAAAGAATAGAACAAACCAGGCGAGGTCCAAAAAGACCCAGCAGAATGATTCAGACCAAGGCTAGGGTGGGCCGATGCCTTTGCAACAGAATCAAGGTGTTTTTAAGTATGGGCTTATTTCAAGAAATTTTAAATATCTCAGATTTCCACAAGAGCAAAAGGCCACGGAGAGGCCTTGGAGTTGGAACAAAAAAGAATTTGATGAGTGAGAGGTGTTGCATTCAGCTATGACTCCGCATGTGGGCTGCAGTGCGGGGCACAGGGCAGAGAGGAGACGTGCTGTGTATGTGTGTGCAGGCCTGTGTGCTTGCACGAGGATGCGTGCTACACCTGTGTGCACTTGCACGAGGACATCTCTTGCCCCTTCGGGTGAGGACTTTCACAGATGAACTCTAAGCCTGGGACGGCTACGTCCTTCTACATGTGGGCAAGCAAGCTTCCCTTTCCAGACCAGCTTTCTTTACCCAGGGTGACTCCGTTCCCAGACACACTGGATTTGGAGCCGGCCTGTGAGGCCTCTCTCTCTCTCCCTTTCTTTTTGATATTATTGCAGTTTTTGTCACTCAAATGGCATTGGTTTTAACAAATAAACAAATGCTAACTGCCAGCTTCTTTGGCTGGACAGATGTGAATCGTGCATGGGCTGTGGCAAGTAAATAGAGGATAGATCAAAGACTAAGTTGACTAATCCTGTCCCCGGCTGAGGGCGGTTTCCAGATCATAGACAAATACCCTGGAGACGTTGAAAGGAGAAGTCTGGGCATGGCCGCGAGTGTATTCTGGGGAGTTACGGAGTCCACGTGCTTTTAGCAGGTGGGTATTTCTAGGGGATGTCGTGAAGTTGGGGACGCCCGGGAGCACCCTCCCTCTTTCCCCGTGATGATGGCAGGAACAGACTGGCATGATATTCTGCATTTATTTATTATTTGCTGCTACCGATGTGACTATCTTTTAATTTTTTTTTAAACAAATAATTTAGTCGTAAAGACTCAGACTGATTTTTTTTTTGTGAAATAGTTCTAGTGAGCTAATTTATTTTTCAACTTTAAAACATCAGCATTTTATAGATCTGAATTTCACAATGTGAAGATGATTGCTACGTACAATTTGCAAAATTGTGATTAGCCAGCCCTTGCTTTGAGTTAGTTCTCCCTAATTCACAAAGGCTTCCAAGAATAGTCTGCACAAAATTCAGTTTGCAAATTGCAGGGCAGATTTTTAGAGGGCAGTTTAAAGAATAAAGTCCTAAGGGTTTTATCTATATTTATATCTCTTGTTAAACCAAACTCTTATGTAAATGTTACAATCTGTAAATAACTAGCAGGGCTGCCTTCTTAAAGGCAAGATTGCATCTCCATTTTTGAGATTTAGCAAAATTATTAAATAGCAGAATTGACTAAGATGCTAGTATATTTGGAACAAGCTAATAAACATTAATCAATATCATCAGCTGTATTTGTGTGACTGTTTGAGGGTTTAAAAGTATGGAAACCTTTGTAGTTTGCCACTGAATTTCTCACACACTAAAAAAAATGATAAAAAAATAAAAATGCATTGCCCTTAGTGATGATTCAGGGGGTGGGGAATGGAGGTAATCCATCTCAGATTACTTTTCTTCCTTTTGCCATTGGACAGGGAAGAAGTTACTGGCTGCCACCAATGTTATTGGCAATCCCCACATTCTGACATCTGTTCCTTTCTAAACATTTTACCAACCTTGATGAAATGTAGTTTGGTGTGAGACACTGACTTGAAGAAGCAAAACTGTATAATAATAATTTAAAAAATTGCCTAAATGCCAGAAGTCATTTCCCAGTAACTATCAATGCTTTGATAGCTAGGGTAGTTTATTTTTTCCCTTAAATCTAGATAACTTACAGAAATTTTAATCATGCTTAATCTTTGAATTAAACCGAATCGGTGGTGGTATAATGGCTGCACTCTAGTCGATTTTAATCAGTCTTTGGGCTCTATTCATAAGGGATGTTTTCAGGCTTTCTCAGAGAAGTGGTGCAGTGGCCTTCTCCTGAGCAAATTGTACTTTCCCAATTCATTAAGTCCTCTTTGTCCCCTGGGTGAAATCACACAGCATCTCAGGGGTCAGAAGCCCAGTGAGGGCTGGGGCAGAGCAGAGAGGGAGGGTCTGGCTCCCCAGCTGAGAGCCCTCTCGGGGGCCTTCCAGATGGCCTGGTATGGAGCATACAGAGTATTGAGGAATTTGGGGTCCAGGGAAAAGTAAAATGCTGCCTTCCCATACTTGGACTATCCAGGTGATTTCTGGATTAATTTCCTCTCCTCTCCTTGGCCCCCAGCAGAAACAGGAACTGTAGTGCAGACCCACTGTGTGCAGAAACAGGGACTTTAGTGCAGACCCACTGTGCGCAGAAACAGGGATTGTAATACAGACCCACTGTGTGCAGAAACAGGGACTTTAGTGCAGACCCACTGTGCGCAGAAACAGGGACTTTAGTGCAGACCCACTGTGCGCAGAAACAGGGATTGTAGTGCAGACCCACTGTGTGCAGAAACAGGGACTGTAGTGCAGACCCATTGTGCACTGGACATGCCACTGAGGACAGACGTGTCCTTCCATTTGCCCACATGATATGTTCTGTGTTTCACCTGTTAAAAGTATAGTGATGAGGAGAGAAATAGCCCTGCCCTCCCAGGCCTTTATTCCTGTGACACAGACAAATGTGTCATGCATTTCTCCCCTGGGCAGGGGGCGTCCCAGCAGGTTCCAGCTGCAGCCTCACCTGCCCTGGGCAGGGCCACCTGCTGGCTTCTGAGCTCTCTTTTTCCTGAATTCACCTGCCCCCAGGCTCTCCTCTTCTCCCAAGGTCCCTTTTCTCTGAACCCTGAGATAACCTGGGGTCTTTGCTACAACTGCCCTCACCATGCTTATAGTTTAAATGACAAAAGGATTGTTCATCCCGGACTACAAATTTAGAAAATAGTGGAAATGGGAAGCAAAGTCACCATCTGGAATTCTCACTGGTCCGGCAGGAGCCAAGTGCCACCTTTTTGGTAAACGTCCTTTTCAAATCCCCTTTCAAGCTCATTCTTCGCTGTATATAACTGTAGTAATTGAACCCCAAGTTTACATCCTTCCCCCAGGCCATTACGTGATTTGTATTTTGCTAAACTGCCCTATAGTTTGGAACCATCTTTCTTACTAGCTGCCGTTGTCCATTGGATGGATATGCCGTCATTGGCATCTTAATTCCTGCATTATTGGCACCCAAGTTATTTCCAGTGGTCCTCTAATATAACAAATGCTGTGATGAATATCCTTGTGTGAAAAACATTTTTGCCTCCTTTCAGGTGATTTCCACAGGCCGGATGCCTGGAGGGGAGACGAGTGGGTTAGAAGAACCTGCTGTATTTCTCTGCTCTGTTTTAGGCTCAGCCTTGCTGCCTCAGGGTTAGCAGGCTTCTCTGGGATGGGGCTCCAGGTGTCACACTCTTGCTTCTGGAGGCCCCTTTAGGCCCTGCCCCTTGGCCAGGCCCACAGGCAGCAAGGCCAGGCCGTTTATTTTTATTTCAGATTAATATGAGAGTACAAACAATCAGGTTACAGTGTTTGCATCTGTTAGGTAAGTTCCCTATTGTAGTCGTGTCCCACACTCAGGAGCTAATACACCCTTACATCATGTGCATTAGGTGGTAGGAGCTCACCAGTCCCCCTTCCTTCCTCCTCACTCCTCTCGTCCCCCAACTTGAATTGAATTATGCTTTTCTCTTGTGTGGGTGTGTATTAGTTCATGTACTGGCTTCATATTAGTACTGAGTACATTGGATACTTGCTTTTCCATTCTTAAGATATTTTACGAAGAAGAATGTGTTTCAACACCATCCAGGTTAATACAAAAGTATTAAAAAGTCTACATCTGTTTTTATGGCTGCATAATATTCCGTAGTATACATATACTACAATTTGTTAATCCATTCATGGGTCAATGGGCAATTAGGTTGTTTCTGTGTCTTGGTGATTATAAATTGAGCTGTGATAATCTTGTGCAAATGTCCTTATGATAAAACGATTTTTTTTCCTTCTGGGTAGATGCCTAGTAATGGGATTGTGGGATCAAATAGAAGGTCTATTTTGATTTCTTAATTCTTATACTTCTTTCCATAGGGGCTGTAGTAGTTTGCAGTCCCACCAACACTGTAGAAGTGTTTCCTTCTCTCCACATCCACACCAGCACCTGCAGCTTTGGGCCTTTGTGATGTGGGGCGGTCAGTCCTAAAGGACTGTGTGTTTTTGGAAATTCCCTTCTTATCCCATCTAATCAATGCTTTGTACATAAAACAATCCGTATTTTGGGACTAAGTTTTGGGACCTTGCTGTTGCCTGACACCTGGGAAGGCCAGGAGCTGCCCACCGGCCCTCTGTCCACAGCCCTCTCCCATCCGATACCCCCACCCTCCTGCCCACTCTGGTGGAGGTCTCTCTGTCCTTGCTCAGCCCACCACATGGGACTCTGTGGATTCCTGCCAGCAGGGCTGGGCACCCAATGGGAGGGTTGTGCTGAAGTTCAAAGCCTGCAGGGGTCCTGGTGTCTTAAGGGAAGTGAACACCTCAGGAGAAGCGCTAGGTCTAAGATGTCTTCTCCTCCCATTGACTGGAAGACACTCGTAAGGAGCACAGCCATGGACCCTGGAGGCTATGGTCCCTTCCTGAGCTGAGAGCTAGGACTCTGATACTCCTGATGCACCAGACCTCCCCTTAGGGCTGGGAGCTTCCCAGGGGGCCTGCTGGCCTTCTCGTCTGGGCTGAGCTCTGTGGGGAGGGTGCAGACCTGCAGTGCTCAGCCAGTGTGAGGACAAGTGTGGGTGAGGAATTCCCTCTCAGCTCAGCTCCAGTGCTGCAGAACCGAGCCGCCACAGCACCTCTTCCTCAGGGGCTCCTCACCCCTTCCTCTCGGTCCTCCACAGACAAAAGGCACTTAACTCCAGCCCAGCAGCACTTCCCACCTCCCCTCCGTGTCCTGGATCTTTCTTGAATTGCTAATTCACCCACAATCAATAATTTTATTCTTTTAAAGAAACTACAGAATATTTCCAAGTGTGAGCAGGGAGAAAGGAAAAGCAGTGTGTGTCGTTTTAGGCTTGACGCGTTCTGGATTTAGAAGTGCTGAATAATTCATTCCTGTTTAAAAAATAAACATATGATCTGTGTCAGTACTTGACTGGGGCGGGAGGAACTTCATAACAGATGGGTTCCAGGACTGTAGGGTTCTTGGGGTGGACAGCATGGCATGAGAAACAAGGCAGGAGCTGTCTGGGGGCACCTGTCCTCCTTTCCATGGGTGGGGTGTCCAGAGGTCTTGGACCTGTTTGGAGGTGACACTGCTGGATGTCAGTGCTTGGTCCTACACACACTCCGTCCCACCATGTCCCGCCCACTGAGTCCTACACACGTTCCATCCCACCATGTCCTACCCACTTCTCCCTCCATCTCCCCTAGTCCAAGTTCATCTGCTTCTGTCTCTCTATCTCCTGACCATCCCTTCTTCCTACTATCCTTGCCTCCATCCCTCTAGCCATCCCTTACCCCTACACTTACCCATCCATTTAGATGTGCACTCATTCCATCCATCCATCCATCCATCCATCCATCCATCCATCCATCCATCTTTTCATTTATCCATCTATCCTTCTAGCCATCTATCCACCCACCCATCCACCCACCCATCCATCCACCCACCCATCTATCTATCCATCCATCCACCCACCCACCCATCTACCCATCTACCCATCTACCCATCCATCTGCCCATCCATCCACCTATCTATCCATCCACCCACCCACCCACCCACCCATCCATCTGCCCATCCATCCACCTATCCACTCATCCATCCATCCACCTATCTATCCATCCACCCACCCACCCACCCATCCATCTGCCCATCCATCCACCTATCCACTCATCCATCCATC
>CAUYTI010009147.1:0-27555 GCA_963575145.1 Galago senegalensis | reverse complement strand
TTGCTTTTTTTTTTTTTTTAAGGGAAACTTATACTTATTTATTTATCACACTCAGTAAAGTTCTTTAACATCAACAGATCACAGAAAATACCAATTCCTATGCTTAGGTGATTTTCTTCTTTCAGACTCCTGAGTAGCAAGGACTACAGATGCATGCCACAATGCCTGGCTATTATTTTTAGTTTCTCTTTCTTCTTTTTTTTCCTTATTATTATTATTATTTTCTAGTTTTTGGCCAGGGCTTGGTTTGAACCTGCCAGATCTAGATACAAGCTCGGTGACCCACTCTTTGAGCTACAGGTGCTGCCGTATTATATTGACTGTTTACTGCAGATCTAGTGTAAAAACTATCCCCCTACATTAGGAGTTAACCAGAGAAATTATGTTGTCATCCAGAAAATTTTTTTCCTACAAACCCTTTTAGTCAAGTCTTCAGATTTTACACAACTCTGACCTTTTGGTATCTTAGATTTTTACAGTTACTTTTAACTGCCCACTATGTGAATTCTTGAGTCAAGTCAGGTGTTTTATGCACACCAAATGATCCAGATTGTAAAATCTACAATTTCCGTTGCACTTTCAATCTGTGTCACTATTCCTTTGCCCCAATCAGTACAAAACAACGGATGAGAAAACTCTGCATGACCCCTACCCATCAGATCAACTGACAGTCTCCTAAGGAACCAACTGAAAATGAACTTGTCTGGAATCCCCGTTACCTCCTCTCCCCCGTGACCACAATAAAACTCCCCCTTAATGTAATTCTCCATTCCATCTGCCGACTGATCTTTCCTCGTAATTTTTTTTTCTTGGAAACTGTACCTAGCACAATTTCTTCTTTCTTTCTTTCTTTCTTTCTTTCTTTCTTTCTTTCTTTCTTTCTTTCTTTCTTTCTTTCTTTCTTTCTCTCCTTCCTTCCTTCCTTCCTTCCTTCCTTCCTTCCTTCCTTCCCTCCTTCCCTCCTTCCTTTCTTTCTTCCTTCCTTCCTTCCTTCCTTATTTTTCATGAGCTGCCACTCCCTCTGTTCCCCAGGAAAGATTGTCCATAACCCCAACAATGCACACAATGACATTCAACTCTTCAGCTGAAGTGATCCTCCTGTCTCACATTCTGGAGCAGCAAAAACTATAGGTAATGGATACAACACTTGACTTCCCTTTATATTTGAATAGAAAATTGGTGTGAGATCAGGGATAAGGTACTCTCTCTTTCTCAGACTTGTCTCTAACACAGGAACTCAGGGGACCTACCCAATTTGGCTACCCAGAGCATCAAAATATTGTAGTCATGCATGGGATAAGAATTGAGATCTATTTAATAAATGAGCTGGGACTTTGAGGATTGTATACTCCTCAGGCCTCTGTGACACATAGGGTGTATTTCAGGACTATTTCACATACACATATCCATGGTGTGAGATCACCACAAGAATGCAAGGATCACTTTGATCCTTATCAGGTTTCATTAGTTAATGTGTATTTTACGTGTGATCCAACATACCTCTTCAATGTGCAATGTGGCCAAAAAGACAGAAGTTTAGACACACATAGCACATAATTCAGAATTGATGGAAATTTAGAGAAGCAGATATTTCCCATGACCATTATAAATTTCTGCAGGTATGGAGTACACTACTGGATATAGTTCCTCACCAGATTTTTTAAGGAAACTTTCAGTGAACCATCTTCCATCCCAAAGAAGGCTATTCTAGAGAAAGAAGTAAAACATTATGAAAAGTAGAACTGGGAATTGTGTCATACCATTTAAGTCTGTCAAATTCTTGTCCGATCATGGGGCTAGATTTCTTGTTTTGTAACATCCAAGGCCACCACTAGATATAAACCACACTCTTCCAATTGATTACAAACCTGTCCCTTGAAAAGGAAATGATGGGTTGTTTAATCCCTTGGCCATGGTTACAAACCAGAATTTAGGAAGCAGAAATTGAGTGTGGAGAAAAGAATCCCATTCTTTGTGACAGTGTGAACCCAACAACCACCCAGACAGTAATTACTCATGCTTAGCAGGAAGAAAATTAAGCTTAAATATGGTATTGCCAGGCATTGCCCTTTGTGATGTAATCCATATTAACCACGTAATGACTTCATCCCAGAATGGCATGGGATCTAGGACTCTAGTCAAAGATACTAACTGGTGTATCTTTCTTTCTTTTTTTTTTTTTTTTTTTTGTACACTGCATCTGGTATACTTTCAGTGTTTGATCTTGGACATTTCTTAGTCCTTACTTCACAGACAGGGAAGTGATTTCCGATTTGTGCCTTATTGATTACATTAATGGGTAATATTCTAGTCACTAGGCTGACATTGTAGAGATTTTGTAGAGCACTGAGACTCATTCTATATTCCAGATGGTAAAACTCCATAGAGACACTTTAGTAGGATGCTCTATTTTTTTTATGAGACAGAGTTTCACTTTGCGATGCTTTCTAGAGGGCTGTGCCATCACAGCTCACAGAAACATCCATCTCCTGGACTGAAGTAATTATTTTGCCTCAACTTCCACAGTAGGTTGAAGTACAGGTACCTCCCTTAATGCCCAGCTATTTTGTTGTTGTTGTTGCAGATTGGCTGGGATGATTTTGAACTCACCACCTTCACATTGAGCAACCACTTCAGACATCAGAGATGAGATATTTATTTTTGAACTAGGTTTTGTGGCTAGGAGTAGTTTCTTTTAGACCTCTAATCTTGGAAATTTGTCAGGCCAAATCAGTTGGATCATCTGATTTTCTGAATTGGAGATCAGCATTAGCACCAGTGAGACACCCATCTCTGAGGAATAAAAAGCATCCTGATGTAATACAGGATCCTGAAATTCCAGCTGAGGGAAAAGGTTCAATTAATGAGAACACTTGAAGTTTAGTTTGAGCTATGATACAAGTGTACTTTGCCAAAGGCCAAAAAACAATTCTCTGTCTCAATGAATAAATGGAGAAAGACATTTTTATTGGACTTAGTCCATATTTTTACTTTTTTTTATTTCATAGAGACAGAGACCTACTTTATTTATGAAACTCAGTAAAGTTCTATGGCATCTACAGATGACAGCATCCTTGAACACCTGGGATTAGGCAATGGTCTTTCCTGCCTCCTGAGTAGCTGGGTCTAAAGGTGAACCCCACAATGTCTGACTATTATTTTTACTTTTGTCCATGTATGCAGTGTTGAAAATTTTCCCCAGATTAGACGTCACGTGAAGAAATGATTCTCTCATAGGGAAATGTTTTTTCTACAACCCCTTTTACTTAAGAATTCATTTTTTATCCAACTCTAACCCTTTCATATCTTAGATACTTGTAGTCACTCTAAAACTACCTCACAGTGCATCGTTGACTCATTAGGTATTTTATGCACAGTAAGTTGTCCAGTTAATACCCTCCAGACCTTCGGTTACACCTTTCAATCTGGTCCAGTATTCACTTTTCTGAATCAGTCCAAGACCAGGGACCAGATATTTATGGATGACCCATACCCTCAGATCAACTGGGAGTTTCCTAAGGAACCAAATACAAACGTATTTGTTCTGAATCATTATTCCCTCCTCCCCATGGAGACCACAATAAGGCTCCTCTTTTATGTATTACCGTATTCTATCTGCCTCCTGACCTTTCCTCATAATTTCACTCTTGGAAACTGTACCTAGCAAAATTTCTTTCTTTCTTTCTTTCTTTCTTTCTTTCTTTCTTTCTTTCTTTCTTTCTTTCTTTCTCTCTCTCTCTCTTTTTTTTCTTCTTTACGTCTTTTGTTCTATCATTCATTCATTATTATTCATGGGACCAACTCTCATTCTGTTCCCAGGCTAGATGATCGTACATGACAACAGCCTTGCATAAAATTGCATTCAACTCTTCAGTTGAAGTGATCTTCCTGCTTCAGCCTCTGGAGTAGCTGAAATATAGGCAAGGGATACAACACTTCACTACCCTTTCTATTTGAGTAGAAACCCAGTGGACAATCAGAGCTGAGGTTGTCTTTCTTTTGCTCGCCCTTGTCTGTATTAGGGAAGCTCAAAGGATCTGCCCAATTTGGCCGTGGAGAGCATCAAATTCTTTTAGTTATGCGTGGGATAAGTCATTGAGCTCTGCATAAGAATTGAGTTTAGGGGAGACTTTGAGGATGGTTCAAACCTCAGGCCTCATTGCCACATCGTGAGGATATAAGGACTATTTTTTATATTCGTTATGAGAAATCATGAGAACTAAGCATGGATCTCTTTTATCCTAATCATGTTTCATTAGTTATTGTGTATTATATGCGTGATCCAATGTAACAGTTCAATGTGCACTGTGGCCAAGAAGCCAAAAGTTTAAACACAACTAGCATGGAACTCAGGATTAATGGAAATTTAAAGATAGACTGATATTTCCCATGATCATCATATGTAACTGCAGGTATGTGAAGGTCTCCGATGCTCACACATAGTAATTTAGCCTCCAGTGATCTGTGAGGAACATGGTTCTAAGATGGAAAATACTTACTCTGAGGACATGCCTGGACCTTCTGAAAAGCAGAAAGCTACAGTTAACAGAAAGGAATGTGCTGGATGGCCAGGCCGGGTAGTAGCTGGAGGATGAACACCTGTCATGGCACTGGGCTGTTGTATTTTGTTCATTTCTCCTCATTCACACAATAATTGCTATTATTAGTTTAAGGAAATGGGCTAACAGTATAGATTGCCCGGTGCCCTTCTGGTTTAGCTCCACGCAACATGTACTCTATTTTTTTCAACTGTATAATTGCTCAGGAGTAATTGTGCTGAATTGCAATTTTTATGGCAGTTTTGTGATTTCACTTCGCTTTTTTCACTGTTTGTTATATAAAATTCTTATTAGAAGTTTCAGAGTATATAAGAGGATCAATAAACAGCTAATTACTGAATGTCTCATCGAGCATGTAGTTGCTCTTTCACACTATTCATTTCATCATCTGCAGTGATTCCTATGCTTCACCAATAAGATAATCCAAAGAACAGCAATATCTGCTGTATTGATGAGGCTCTTCAGCTGGACCATACCTGGTCAAACAGTTCACGGATATTCTGCTCACCGACCTTAAGGTGTGAAGACTGGGAATGGGCAAAATTGAGGTTACTAATTAGCTGTGAGTACTCATGACTCTGTACAACCTTGCATTAAAGGGGCATTAGATGGGAAATAAAATTTCTGTTGATGAATATACACAATTACTAACATCTTTGTTGGATAGTATGGGTGTTTTGATCAAAACTCAATCTTTCCACCATCTTTTTGCAACAGTCGGTAATTGTTGTTATTGGTTTTTATCTTAGTCTGGTAATCAATTTAATTTGTCTGTGTGGGAAGACATGGGAGTCATAAAATGGTTTCATCATCAGGGTAATATTATTGATAAAAACGTGTGGACTATTTATCACTTGGTGAAGATGGTTTTGCAATCTTTTGTTAATGAAAAGAGAAAGCAAGTATGGAAACCAGTATCTGAGAAAGGTGACCAAGAGCCTGAAATTGCTAAATTGATGGTCTTGGACACGAAAGGAGATTTAGAAAATGATAAAGTCCTTCTCAAGGAAGAGCTGGAAAAGGAAGCATTCCCACTTTCGTCTTATGCTCAATCCTTGTAGAATACCATGTAAAACTTTAAAAGTTTCATTAGTGAATGTAATGATTTAATTGGCAACATGAAACAGAAACCTTCTTTCCCACCTCCTACCTCTCATATTAGTCCGATGCCTGCTGAGTTTTCTACTGATGTGCTTTTCCCACCACCTCCTTCTCTGCCTAAGGAGCCTAAACTTTTACGCTCTCATTCTTCGTCTCCAGAATATAGACCTATGCAGTTTTATCCTGTTACTCATGCAGATCCTTCAATGATGCCTTATGAATATAAGAGTCTAGACTCTTGTAGACAATTCAAAGAGTAATTTCACCTAACCATTCAGATGTGAGAATTCTAACAGAGTCTAACATTTCTTTATCAGAAGCTGGCTCTCATAGGGAACTGGGCTTTGCCTGCCTTCCCAATCCAAAGGGTAAGAATGAATTACAATATACTGAAGTAGATCTTAAGTTCCTTAAAATGTTTAAAGCTACTGTAATTGCTTACAAGCCTAATGTACCGTATACTCAAGGTATTTTACATTCTGATTGTAGAGATTGATTTCTTACCACCAAGGACAGGGAAATAATATTTAAAACTGCTCTTTCTCCTGATCAATATTTACAATTTTCTTCTTGGTGGTGAAATGCATCTAATAAATGTCATGATGCTAACCACAACCTCTCCTATGACCAATTAACAGGCTCAAGAGACTATCAGTGACACATAAAACAAGTTGAGCTTTTTAATAATATTTTTACCACTCACAGAGGAGTTTGGTTAAATGTATGGGCTCAGTTAGATGTGCCAGGAGGCAGACATTCTTTTACTAAAATAATACAGGTACTAAGTTAACCATATACTGAATTTCTTGTGAGACTTTGTGCCGCCATTCAGCAGGACATTCCAGGCACCGAAATGCAAGATAAGCTTTTGCTTTCTCTTGAGTATGAGAATGCTAAAGATTATTGTCGCTGCATATTAGCAGGGATTTGAAATGAAGAACACGTCTCCATTGATAAATTTCTTAAAACCTGAGGAAATATAGGGTCTAGATCTTTCTAGGATGCATTAATTTGAGATCAAATTAACGCTCACATGGCTGCCACTTTAAAAACTAACAACCCTAAATAGTATAATTGTGGCAAGTCTGGTAACATTCAGAGAGACTGTCATAAAGGCAGATAGGAGAAAACCTGTGACCTCCTCTAGTACCTAGAGTTTCCTGGTGGTGCAAAAAGGGAAGGCATTGGACTAATGAATGTAGATCTATTAAGGATAAGGCTGATAATATCCTTCCACCAAGGGAGTCCAAAAACTCCAAGATGGGACAGACCCAGGCCCAGACAACAACACCAGCTCAACAATTCAAGCATATCTTATTGCCACATGGGTGAGACATGCCCAGAGAGACATGCCCAGATTCATGTCATTTTCCAACACTCAGAGCTCTTAACTAATAACATCCAGGGTACACACACAATTCAATCGAGTTTTGTTCCACCTTTACAGCCTGATCAAGCTAATACTAAAATTTCCATTTCAGAATTGTTTCATGCTACTCATGATAGTGCTGCATTTGCCTGTTCTTGAAAATGTTTCTTTGACCCCTTGTAATGTCCCATTTACTTTAGCTACAGAAATTTATGGCCCATTTTCTAAGGAGTCAGTTGGGTTAATAATAGGAAGAGGCAGTTCCACTATTAAAGGATTGTACATACAGATAAGGTATCATAGATGCAGATTACGATGGTGAAATTTTCATCTTGGTTTCTGTAACTCAACCAATCACCTTATCCATGGGACCGTGTATTTCACAATTACTTTTGTCTGATTAAAAGGGCAAGGATAACCTGGTTCAAAGATTTGGAGGTTTTAGAATTACTGGAACTCATGACTTCTGACATGATTTTTGAATGACTCTTGACAGTAATGTCAGGTCACTGTCCAGGACAGCACTAAGTTAGAAGGACTTGTAGACACTGGTGCTGATGTTTCTATCATTGCTTTATTTGCTTGGCCTCTTCCCTGGCCTAAGGGGTGCATCCAATCTATTTCTGTGTTCCTTGGAACAATATATATCTTTGAGCAAAATGCAAAAACTTTATCTTGTAAAGGGACTGATGGCCAGCCAGCCAAAATAAAGCCTTATATTGCTCCTATTCCTGTCATTTTATGGAGAAGACATATTTTACAGCAGTGGAAAGCTATGTTAACATGTCTTTTGTTAAAAAATCATGATTTTTGATATGGTATACAATTCTTCCCAACCTCCTCCTATCAAATATGGGAAAGATGTGAGACTCGGCAAAGACTGGTCTGGTCTAGGATTTTTTGTTCTCCCAGAGCACTTTCCCTAGGGGCTACTGATGAGTGCCTCATCCTATCTCTTAGTTAGAAAATTGATAAGCACATATGGGTTTAGCAAGTACCCCTTCTGAGAGAAAAAATAAGAGCACTCTGTTCCCTAGTTACCTAACAGCTGAAATTAGGTCACAATAAATCATCTGTCAGTTCATAAAAATCCCATGCTATTGTGCTTTAAAATAAAGCAGGAAAATGGAGAACATTAACAGATTTAAGAAAATTAAATTGTATAATTCAACCTATGGGACCCCTTCAGCCAGGGATTTCTAATTACTGAAGGATTTAATATAGTAATTGTTGACTTAAATTTTTTTCTAACATTCCTTAGACCCCCAACGATTCTGAAACATCTGCTTTTACAAATCCTCCTTGAAATAAATAATAGTTCCCCTGCTTTGAGATACCAGTGGAATGTTTTACATCAAGACATGCTAAAAAACCCCATCTGTGTCAAATGTATGCACAACAGCTTTTATAAAAGTAAATATTACATTTCCCTGATGGCATTTATTATCATTACATGGATGACATTTTATTTTCTCATTCTGATTACCATGTTCTTAATAATATTATACAATTAGATTTTTTATTATATGATGAATATGCCCTTAATGTAATACCTGAAAAAAAAGTCAATGTTTAGATCCCTGTAATTATTTAGGATATAAAATTACTGCACACAAAATAATTTCACAAAAAATCCAAATTCGAAGAGATTATTTGAGAACTTTAAATGGTTTTCAAAAATTACTTGGAGAGAGGTCGGTGCCTGTGGCTCAAGTGGCTAAGGCACCAGCCACATACAACTAAGGTGGCAGGTTCGAATCCAGCCCAGACCTGCCAAACAACAATGATGGCTGCAACCAAAAAATAGCCTGGCATTGTTGTGGGCACCTGTGGTCCCAGCTACTTGGGAGGCAGAGGCAGGCGATTCACTTGAGCCTAGGAGTTAGAGGTTGCTGTGAACTGTGATGCCACAGCACTCTACCCAGGGGGATAGCTTGAGGGTCTGTCTCAAAAAATAATACTTGGAAACATTAATTGTGTTCATGCAACTTTAGGTAGCACTACTTATTCATTAAGTCAATTATTTTCCAGTTTAGAAGGAAACTTAGATTTAAATACTCTTAGAACTTTAAACCTTGAAGCTGAGAAAGAGTTACACTGGCTTGAAGAACATATTCAAAATGCTCAATTAGATAGAATTTTTGAAAATTCCAAGTTTTATCTTTTTGTGTTTCCTTCTGAACATTCTGCTACTGTCTTAATAACTCAAAGTGTTTTTAATGAATGGTATTTTTTAACTCACAAATCTACTAAAAAACTTCAAACTTACATTCAAAAAATAGCGAAGAATATCAAGGGACATTATCGTCTCTGTAAATTCAACTGTTTCTCTAAAGTTGGACAAGACCCTGAATAAAATAATATTTCCCTTAACTAACAAATACATTTTGATACTTTTATTATGTCTCAGGATTGGCAGATTGCATTATCTGATTATTTAGGTATAATTGATATTCACCCTCAAGAGAAATGTATCCAATTTTTAAAGAAAACATCCTGTATACTAGCCAAACTTTTATCACCTATCCGGTTTCTAATGCTAAGAATTTTTTTACATATGCTAATAAATCAGAAGTAGCTGGATATGTTGGTAATAATCTTAATAAAATTTAATAATCTCCTTACAAATAAGTACAGAAAACTGAATTATTAATATCATTTTATTACTAAAATATTTTCCTGATACTCCTTTAAATATTACTGGTTCCATTTATTCAGCATATACTATGCAAAATTTAGAAAATACTTCATTGTCTTTTGATAAATCAGAAATGTTTCATTTATTTTACAACATTTAAAACTTAATTCAGAGTAGTAATGTGCCAAAAGTCATAACCCATGTATGGGCCTACTCTAATTTACCTGGACATTTACCTGCAGGAAATAATTCTATTGATAAACTAATTGGCATTGTGCAAAGAGCACAAGAGGAACATACTTTGCACTATAACAATGCTTTTGCACTCAAACATAAATACTGTATTACATGGAAGGATGCAAGAGACATTATACAATCTTATCCTACTTGTCAAACAATTGTAATTCCTCACTTATCTCCAGGTGTAAGCCTAGAGGTTTAAAACCAAATGAACTTTGGAAAATGGATGTTACAGAATATGCAGAATTTGGCAAATCTAAATATATTCGTCATTCTATTGGTATTCTTACCAATTTTTCTTGGGCATCTACACTTACATCTGAAAAGGCTGATTCAGTAATCACTCATTTATTAGAAGCTTTTGTAATTATGGGCTTTCCTCAAATGATAAAAACTGAAAATGTACCCGCATGTATTTCCAATATATGCCAACAATTTTTTAAAGATTGTAATACTTAATGTGTAAACATATTACAAGTATTCCAGGAAACAGTACAGAAGAAGTAATTGTTGAACACCCAAACTGAACTTTAGAAGAAATGCTCCTTCAACAGAAAGGGATAATATATAACACAACCCCTAAGAATGAACTTCATTCAGCTCTATTTACTCTAAATTTTTAAAATTTGGATTCTGAAAGCCAAATTCCAGCTACAAATGTAGGGATTAATCAGCCTGTTTTATCTTTTAAACAACCTATTTATTAGTAAGATACTTTTAAAGGAGAAAGGATTTTTGCTGTGGTAGTATGATGGGGTAGAGGGTATGCTCTTCTGTCCACAAGAAACAATTAATTCTGGTTCCCAGAAAAACAAATCAAAATGCAACAGGACACCATGCACCCACCAAAGGGCACAGGAAAAGGAGCCAGGAATCTGACCAGGAATCTGATCATGAGTATGTCCTCTTTCACTGGAAGAACAGAGAAACTGATTGATTCCCAGATCTAGTCAGTAATTGAAAAGGAACTGGAGTTCCCCTCCTCCAATTACATGGAGAAGTGAGAACAATTATGATGGTGAGCAATTATCTCATGATCTCTCGAGCCGTGTTTCTTGCAATGATATCCATACTTAATACACAGGTAATTGCACAACAAAATTATACTTATTAGAGTAAATTCATAACCCTCCATTGTTAAGAGAAGTTTCATGGTTTGAACCATCAGTTTCTGTATATGTGAATAAAAGTTCATGGCTTCTCAAACCATGTGATGATCGAGGTTTTTTAAAGCCAGAAAAGGGGACAGTCCTCTCCAATTATTCAGTTAAAGTCGTGGGACAACCTATATTTTTATATCAAGGAACTCCTTGTTTATCTTTTCTTTAACAACAGTGGGTTAGCTTAAAAAAATAACTCTGGTTATCATGAAAAGTATTTACTAACTACAAAGCCATTTACTAAATTAATTTTAACACATCATTTATAATTGTTCCATTTGTCTCATTGTAAGATGCATGCATTACTGATATTGTGGATTGGACTCATTAGGCAAAATGTAGAAGCTTGTATTTATATACTTAGAGACAAACTAACTTTGGATCTATCACTGACTGGACACATTTGGACTATGTGATGGAAAAATCAGGGCCCTGTTCTAGCCACTTTAGTCATCATAGAAATTTCCCTGATATTATATACTCCTCATAGAAAGGAGCATTTGTGGAAAGAAAGTGGTTTTTCATCACTCACTGCAGGTATTTATGGCTATCCATCACAACCTGTTTTATGGAAAGTGGGAGTGGCTTTATTTGCATTACATGAACGGAAAGGTATGCATATACATAAAACTGGACATTATTCTCAACATATCTGCCATTTGAAGTGGCAAGAAGCCCATTTTATGTTGCTTGTTTGGTTAGTTGGAAATATTACTTGGAAGAAAGACACTGGATAAATATACCTTGTCCAGGCAAATGTAAAATGTTTACAAGTTTTAATGCCCATGAGATTTGATTTTTCACGAGAAAACATTTATTTACTATGGGCCAGAACTAGCATTTCAGTTTCCATTAAAATGATGAGACCATGGGAGAAATCCCCAGCCATTTCCATCCTAGTGAGTTTATCCCAGAAGCTCAGGAAGATGACCAAGTAGTTTATCGTTCTTCTATTCTTGTCTGTTCTTTTATTGACAGCAATTCTTGGCATTATAGCCATCAAAATCTCTGCAACCACCACTGGAAAAGCCCACACTGAATCCAAAAAGACTGAAAAATTTGTATCTAATAGGCATAGAGATGCTGAGAAACTTTGGGATTCTGAAAAAACAAATTGATACAGAAATACATAATGAATTGGCTGATTTAGAACAGGCAATAATTTTGTTCGGTGATGAATTTTATAGTTTAGAAACAGATCCAATTAAAATGTAAAATGTGATTGGAATATTTCTTCTTATTGCGTAACCACTGTTTTTTATAATAAAACATTCTGCCTTTGGAGTAAAGTCAGAAAATATTTGTTAAACCATGAAAATTTAACTGCTGATATAATTGAAATATAACATCTAGTGTACAAAACTTTTGAGAAAACATTAGAAAAAATTAAGGGAGATGAAATCTTGAAAGGCATATCTGAGGTAATTGCACATTTGAGTCTGATGGACAAAATTGGTAATTTATTTGGGACTTCTGCCCATTCTTTTCTTCTTTTGCCTCATTGAATTCGTGTTATAATTAATCATCAAAAAACTTTTGCAGGTAAAAAGTACTATGGAGCTTAATGCTCCTGTGTATTTGGCTTTGGCAGCAGTACAAGACAATAATTATAAAATGGGAACTGAAGCGTTACAGACCTCCACCCTCAGATATTGTAGTTTAGCCTCATGGGCTCCCCGAGGAACGCGGCCCCAAATTGGAATCCCCTTACTCTGAGGACATGCCCCATCCTCCTGAACAGCAGAAATCTAGAGTTCACAAAGAGGAATGTGCCAGTGGGCCACCCTGGATCATAGCTGGGGGCTGAACACCTGTCCAGTCACTGGACCATTGTACTTTTTTCTTCTCTCATCATAAACCGAATAATTACTAGTTTTAGTTTAAGAAAATGGGCTAACAGAACAGACTGCCTAGCACCCTCGTGGTTTAGCCCCAAACAAAATATTCTCAATTTGTATCAATTGTATACTTCTTCAGCGGTAACTGTGCTGAATTGGAATTTTTATGGCAGTTTCCATTTCACTTCACATTCTTAACTGTTTGCTGTTTTAAACTTTTATGTTATATAACAGAATCAATAAAGAAAGCTACTTGCAGAGTCCCTGATCTAGCCTCAGCTCCCTTTCATGCTATTCATTTCATCTTCAGTGCTTTTCTCTCCATCACCAATCTGTTAGACCCAACAATAACAACAGTTATGAAGTACAATACTGGACATAGTGCTTCACCAGATTTCAAGAGGGAACCTTCAGTAAGAAACCTATCATTGTAAACAAGCCTCCTCTAGAGAAAGAAGTAACACATCATGAAAAGTAGAGCTGGTAATTCTGTGATATAACATTTAAGTCAGTAAAAGAATTTCTGATCACTAGGCTCTATTTCTTGTTTCATAACATCTTAGTGCAACACTAGGTATAAACAACACTCTTTCATTGGATTAGAAATGCATGACTTGAAAAGTAAAGAATGGTATGTTGAATTCTTTTGCCATGGTTAAAAAAAAAGTTAGGAAGCAGAAATTGACAGTTAAGAAAATACCTCCAGCCTTTGTAACAGTGTGAACCCAACAACAAACCCAGACAGCAACTACACATGCTTAACAGGAATAAGATTAAGCTTAAAGACAGTAACTCAGGGCAACAGCCATTGTGATGTCATCCATGGAGACCATGTAGTGACTTCATCCTGGAATGTCCTGGGCTTTTGGCTACTGGTTAATGATACTCACTGGAATTTCCTGCTCACTTCTGCTGGGATCCTGCAAGTGTTTGATCAAAGATATTTTTTAGCCCTCTATTTACACACAAAAAATTTACACACAAGTTCTCCCACTTGTACCTTAATGATTGCATTAATTGTTGAGATTCTAGTCACTATGCTGACACAACAGCTGAGATTTTTAAAGAAGTGTGACTCAAGCTGCATTCCAGATGGCAAAACTGCATACAGACACTTATGTACCATGCTCTTTGTTCCTCTTTTCTTTTTTATTCTTGAGATAGGATTTCACATTATCACTCTTGATAGACTGCTGTGCCATCACAGTTCACAGGAACCTCCATCCTTTGGGCTCAGACTATTCTTATCCTCAGCCTCCCCAGTATTTTAAACTACAGGTTTCTGCCTCAATGTTCAGCTAATTTTTGTTACAGATTGGCTGGGCCCATTTTTGAACTCACCACCCTTGTGGTGAGCCACCAATTCAGAAGTATAAGATGGGATAATTTTCCACCTAGGTTTTGTGGGCAGGAGTGGTTCTTCATGCCTCTCATCTTGGCAATTTGAAAGACCTGGTCTGATGGATGACTTGAGCTGCTAAATTAGAGACCAGCCTCAGCACTAGTGAGATACCTATTCTGAAGGATGAAAGAAGCCTTATATTATGTAGGCGCCTGGCATGCCAGCTGAGGGAATACGTTTGCTTCGTGAGAACACTTGAAGTTTTTTGTGAGCTATGATACCAAGGACCTCTACCAAACGTAATAAAACAATGCTCTATCTCAATAAATAAATAAAGACAACCATTAGGGTTGGAGTTATTACTCATTTCATTATTTTTTATACTGACAGAGACTTACTTCATTTATCACACTCAGTAAAGTTCTGTTGCATCTACAGAACATAGTAACCAACAACTCCAGGGCTTAGGTGATATTATACTTTTAGCCTCCCAAGTTGCTGGAATACAGATGCATACCACAACACTTGTATATTATTTTTAAATTTAACCATGTCCCTAGTGTTGAGATTTTTCCTTCAGATTATATGTCAACTGAAGAAATTATTCTCTCATAGGGAAATTTTTTTTCATTCAGCCCCTATTATTCATGACTGCAGATCTTTATAAAAGTCTGAATGGTTAGTATCTTAGATTCATGTAGTTACACTAAAATGCCCAAACAGTGAATTCTTGACTGAAGTTAAGTATTTTTATGCACACTAAAATATCCCTATTATACACTCCACCCATTCTGTTTCACTTTTCAATCTGGGCCAATATTTACTGTCCCTAATTCTTTCATGGGCAGGGTCCAGATCTATCTGTGGATGAATCCTACTGAAAGTCTCCTAAGGAACCAACTACAAATGAGCTTGTCCTGACTCATTGTTCCCTTCACTCCTGGGGATCACAATATATCTCCTCCTTTAAGAAGTTCTATACTCCATCTGCCTACTGAGCTTTTCTGGAAATTTCATTCTTGGAAACTCTACCTACAAAAATTTATGTCTTCCTTTCCTTTCCTTTCCTTTCCTTTCCTTTCCTTTCCTTTCCTTTCCTTTCCTTACCTTTCTTTCTTCCTTCTTTCTTTCTTTCTTTCTTTCTTTCTTTCTTTCTTTCTTTCTTTCTTCTCTCTCTCTCTCTCTCCCTCTTTCTCTCTCTCTCTCCTTCCTATTTTTTACTTTCTTCTTCTTCCTTCCTTCCTTCCTTCCTTTCTTCTTTCTTGTTTTTATTATTATACATGAAACTGACTCTCACTTTGTTCCAAGGTTAGATTGTCCATGACATCAGCCTTGCACACAATGACATCCAACTCTCCCTTTGAAGTGATTTTTCTGCCTCAGCCTCTTCAGTTGATAATAACTATACATAAGAAATACATCACTAGATAACCCTTTCCTTTTTACTGGATACTGGGTAGGAGATCAGGGCTCAGGATGTCTTACCATTGCTCAGAATTGTCTATAACATGTGAGCTCAGGGGATTTACACAAATGGGCTTCCTAGAGAGGAGAAATATTGAAGACATGCGGGAGATAAGTCATTGAGCTCTACTTAAAAAATGAGCTTATTGGAGACTTCAAAAATTGTCCAATCTTCAGGCCTCAGTGACAAATTGGAAATATATCAGGACTGTTTTACATACCGCTGGGGAGAGTCACCACAACTATGTATGGCTCTCTTTTATCCTTATCAGGTTTATTAGTTATCATGTATTATATCTATGACCCAACATAACTCTTCAATGTGCATTGTAGCCAAGAAGCCAAAGGTTTAGACACATCTAACTTGGAATTCAGGATTGATGGAAATTTAAATATATGTTGTTATTTCTCATGATGATAATAAATGAATGTATGTATGAGTACACTACTGGATACATTGTCACACCAGATTTCAAAAGAGAAACTTCACTGAGACACTTACCATATGAAACAAGCCTATTGTAGAGAATGAAGTAAAACATCATAAAAAGTAGAACTGGGAATTGTGAGACGTATATTTTAGGTGATTCAAATCATTATCTGATCATTGGAATCAATTTATCTTTCTATAACATCTCAGGGAAGCAGTAGGTATAAACTCCACTCTTCCATTTGATTACAAATTTATGACTTGAAAAGGAAACAATGGATTGCTAAATTTCATGGTGATGATCATAAAAGACAATTTAGGAAGCAGGAATTGAGTGTGAAAATCTCTTTTTAACAGTGTGAACCCAAAAGGAAACCCAGAAGGAAACTACTCATGCTTAGCTGGAATAAAATTAAGCTTAAAGATGGTAACCCAGGATAAAATCCACTGTGATGTCATCCATGGTACCCATGTAGTGACTTCATCCTGGAATGTCATGGGATCCAGGCTTCGGGACAAAGATAGTCACGGGAATTTTCTGCTTATTTCAACTGATGTCCAGCAAGCGTTTGATCCAGGACATTCCTTAGCCCTCCATCCACAGGCAGAGAAATGATCTCCCATTTTCCTTTATTGATTACATTAATGTCTGAGATTCCAGTCACTAGACAAATACAAAAGTATTGGGTTTGTTTATCAGTGAGACTAGAGCTGCATTCCAGCTGCACAGAGACACTTAATTAGGATGTGTTCTGTTCTTTATTTTTTTTAACAGAGTTTCAATTTGTCAATCTCCATAAAGTGCTGCACCATCCGAGCTCAGTGGAACTTCTTTAATGTTGGCTCAGGTGATTTTTTGTCTCAGCCTTCCCAGAGGCTTGAACTACCAGTGTCTGCCTCAATGCCCAGCAAATTTTTTTTTGCATATTGGACCATTTTTGAAAACACCACCCTCATTATGAGCCATCACGTCAGACATAAAGTATGGGATGTTTTTCAAAGTAGGTTTTGTGGCCAGGGGTGATTCTTCATGCCTCTATTCTTGGCAATTTGAGAGGCCCTGTCAGTTGAATCGTCTGAGCTTCTGAATGGGAGAACATCCTCAGCATACATGAGATAACCATCTCTGAGAAAGAAAAAGCAGCTAAATTGTATGCGGACTTCTGGATTTTCAGGTGAGGAACTAGGATCACTTGATGAAAACACTTGAAGTTTTCTGTGAGCTATAATACCAAGGTACTGTACTTTGTCAACAAAATAAGACTCTGTCTCAATAAATAAATGAAGAAAACCATTTGTGTTGGAGTTACTCCTCATTATTACTTTCTTTTTAAATAGAGACAGAGATTTACTTAATAACACTAATGTTCTGAGGTGAATAAAGATCACAGCAACCTCTGACTCTGGGTTTAGGCAATTTTATCCTGCCAGTCTCCTGAGTAGTTGGGAGTACAGGTGAATGACACAAGCTGTGGCTATTATTTTTATGTTTCACTATGGATGTAGTGTTAAAAATTTTTCCCTATATGTCACGTGGAGAAATTACACTCTCATAGGGAAATATTTTTCCTACATCCCCTATTAGTCAAGACCTCAGATTTTACAAACTCTGACCCTTTGGTATCTGAGATTATTTTAGTCACTATAAACTTCCCACACAGTGAATTATTGACTCAATTTAGGGTTTTTTTAATGCACACTAAAATATCCATATTATACACTCCACCCCTCTGTTGCATTTTTCTACCTGGATGAATATTTCCTTGCCCCTATAAGTGCCAGACTGGAGACCGGACATCTCTTGACCACCCCTCACATCAACTGGCATGTCTATGGAACCAGCTGCAAATGACCTTGCCCTGACTAAATCTTCCCTGCTCCCCCTGGCAAGCACAATAAATATCCTCCTTTATGTTTAATGTATTTCATATGCTTACTGACACTTTCTCAAATTTTGCTCTTTGAATCTGTACCTAGGAAAATTTCTTTATTTCTATCTTTCTTTCATTATTTTTCAGGATACCAACTCTCACTCTGTACCCAAGTCTAGATTGTTTATAACCTCAGCCTTGCACACAAAGACATCCAATTATTTGTTTGATGTGTTCCTCCTGCCTGAGCCTCTGGAGAAACTGGAACTATAGGTAAGGGATGCAAAACTGGTCTACTCTTTCAATTGAAGTGAAACCCAGTGGGATATGAGGGCTGAGGATGTCTTTGTATTGTTCAACCTTGTCTCTAACACAGAATCTCAGGGGATCTGCCCAATTTTGCTCCCCAGACCATTGAAATATTATACTCATGTGGGGGATAAGTCATTGAGCTCTACTAAGGAATGAGTTTAGGGGACTTGGGGGGATTTCCCAATTCTCATGCTTTGGTGAAGCATAGGGAATGTTTCAGGACTGTTATACATATCTATGTTGGGAGAAAACCACAAATATGCACATATCTCTTTGATTCATATCAGGTTTCTTTAGTGTGTGTTGTACATGTGATCATAACAGAATTTAGGAAGCAGAAATTAAGTAGGGAGAAATGAACCCCAATCGTGAAACAGTTTGAATCCAGCAACAAACCCATACAGCAACTACTCAAGCTCAGCAGGAATAAGATTATACTTAAATATTGTAACCCAGGGCAACACCCATTGTGATGTCATCCATGGAGACCATGTAGTGACTTCATCATGGAATGTCTTGGGATCCAGGCTTCTGGTCAAAAATAGTCACTGGAGTTTTCTGCTAACTTCAGCTATTGTCCTGCAAATGTTTGATCCAGGGCATTTCTTAGCCCTCCACCCACACACAGAGAAGTGGTCTCTCATTTGTGCCTTATTGATTACATTACTGGCTGAGATTCCAGTCACTAGGCTCACACAAATGTTGAGATTTTATAGAACAATGAGACTCAAACTGTATTCTAGATAGTAAAATTGCATAGAGATACTTAAGTAGTAAAATAATATGCTTTTTTTTTCTTTTTTTTTTTTGAGACAAAGTTTCACTTTGTCACTCTTTGTAGAGTGGTGTGCCATCACAGGTCACAGAAACCTCCATATCCTGGTCTCAGGCTTTTTTTTTTTTTTTCCTCAGCCTCCCCATAGCTTGAACTATGGGTTCCCACATCAATGACCAGTTATTTTTGCTGCAGATTGACTGGGGTCATTTTGGAAATCACCACCCTCATGGTGAGCCACCACTTTAGACACCAAATATGGTATATTTTACAAACAAGGTTTCATCATTAGGAGTCATTCTTCATGACTATCATCTTGATCATTTATGAAGCACAGTCAGTTGGATTGTCTGTACTTCTGAATTGGAGACTGGACTCAGTACTAGTGAGATACCCATCTCTGAAGAATAATGGCCAGATTGTATGCAGGTTACTGCCATGCCAGGTGAAGAAGTAGGTTTGCTTGATTAGAACACATACCACTTGTGAGGTATAATACCAGGACCATAGCAAAGGCAACAAAACAAGATGCTGTCTCAATAAATAAATGAAGAAAAACATTTGTATTGAAATTACTCATCATTTTGATTTTTTTTTTACTAGAGACTGCTGTCATATGTCTTTCTCAAGTGGATGGTGTCACAGAATATAGGTTTGCTATTGAATTTCTATAAGAACAAAGCAGTCTATAGGCTTTAGATTGTGTGTAGCAAACTTCTTATTTCTTTCTAGTTTATATAGCTGGTGCTGCACATATACACAGCTAATCAATAATCACACTATGATTACTATGACTAGATAGATACATATTACTATCAATAATCATACTATGACTTCTCTAATATATTGTAAAAAACAAATTAACCACTCCATGGTGTATGCTAGTTACTGATCAAGTGATACACATTCTTGTAAGTAATCTATGGTTATTATAAAAGTAATGACAGTAAAGTATATTGTCAACTTCTTAGTCCACTCCAATAAATTGATGAAACTGCTGTGGGGGAGAAGGCTATTTTTTTTTTGACTGTTCTTTGAATTCTCAAGCCATCTGTAGGTAGTAACTTAATCTTGTACAACCACAAGCCAGAGGCCTCGAGACATACCAAGGATGCACTTACATGCCTCAGTCCTTGACCAGCTTCAAGGAAGAAAATTACATCCTGCATAAGAGGGAAAAGGCCATGGGTTTTTAAATTATAACTTTGTAGTTTGTAGTAAAATAAGACTTTTAATACTGCTTATACTCAGAAATGGTAGGGGAAAAGACATATAGGCATATACCTGTATTTCCCTCTTTTTCTGAGGATGGGGATTCATGTCACTCATCATAAGAGCAAAGATAGCAGCATGTCATTCATTTTATTTGTTAGTTTGGTTAAATATTCTACAAATTAAATACAAAATCAAACGTAAATTTAGTAATAAAGCAAACGATCTCACCAAACTTCCAATAAACTCATTTATCTGAAGTAAAGGATTAAGTTGTTTAATTCCATCCGCTATTCCTTGCAAGATAGTCAACATCAACCTTTTCCAGTTTGCATGCCCTTCATGTTGTAAATTCATAATATCCAGTCAAATTCTCATAGTTTTTGTTTTTTAACCAAGAAAATTTAGTTTTGTTATACGTAACAGGTGTAATACATTTCAATCACATTTAAGCTTAATTTGTTTCTATAAAATAACTAATTCATCTCCTAACATAACCACAGCTTGTTCTAAATCTCAAATTTTATTGTAGAATTCAGGATGAATTTGTTTCTGAGCAGTCCAAAGTTGCTCACAATTCTTGTGCCAATCAGACACAAAATTTTGGGTCAGGATGTTCTGAGTCAAGGCCACTCCTGAAGTAGCCATGTTTGCAATAACTGTGATGTTTCCCAAGATGGCAATCAAAAGTCCAATGAAGCATTTGCTTCTTTTCAGGATACATTCAGCCAACGTGAAGTATAAAGAGTGTTAGAAATTCCTGCCACGGTCTCATCAGATTCACAGGAAGCCATACACCAGTGTGAGCTCTGAGAAGATACAGCTGTTCCTTTGAAGGATTAAAACTTATAGAGTTGTAAATATAAGTGAACATTTGACATTTTAAACATAATCACTCTCCTATTACTTTATAACAAGTAACATTACACTTGAGCCATACAAAAGTTAATTGTAGACAAGCCTGAACATATTTTATTTCTGTCACTTCCAATCTTATTTCATAGACAAATTTATTTTTACATTGTTGTCCTGTCCTGGTTTTTAAAGGCTGGAAAGCTGCTGACAGTTTCCACAATTGATTCTGTTTAGGATATATCGTGATACTAGGAGAAGTTGGTGAAAAACTGCCATTAATTTAATGTAAAGGAGACATACTTAATATTAGTATGGTCCTTCTGTCTTCTGGTATGTAAAATGAATATGGGGCATCAATAGCACTTCTTGAGGTTGTATTTGGAGCCTAATAATCACTTCCCCATTTAAATGTTGTTATAAGTGTATAAGAAAACTTTCCTTTACATTTTGTCTAGTGAACCCAGGCATGGACTTCTTTGACAGAATGCATAATACAAGTGGGTAATTCAAAGTCAACCATACAATCGCTTCTTGGTCTTTTGGCCAAATAAACCATACCATGACTGTCATGTACCTTATGAGAGTAGGTATTTAATATATACTTATAAGGAAATATCTCTAGGCCCTTAGGGCCAGTTTCTTGTAAGCTAATCCAGGCCTGAGTATCTATGTTTATATAGTGAGATTGATCAACTCCTATAGTGAGATAAGAGGATCCATAACACCAGTTGTATATTTAGTGATGTAAGTGCCTTCTTCCTCAGGCTTGAATGGTCCTCTATTATCATACAGGACTGGAAGCCAACAAGAGTCAATATAAACAAGTACAGTTGGTTCTGGACAACTAAATCCACAAAGATGGGAATGATTAGGACATAAGTCAAGTTTTCATCTTTCTACCCTTCTGCAGGGGTTGACAATAAAGCAATTATGGCCAAAAACATGTTTACCTCGTAAATTTCCTGTTGGGTACATTTTACCAAGGTATGATCCTTATAACACAGGTCCTTCACATGCTTACAAGTTACTGAGGGTTGAGGGCTACTTCTTCTCAAACATAGTGGAACATTTCTCTCTGTGTGTGAGGATCAATCTTCTCTTCTTCAAGTTGATTGTCACTGTCTTGGTGCTTTTCTTAGTCTATTCCATGGTGGAAGCATGAGTCATCCTGACTATTCCTGATTTTTAAGTTCTTATCTGGAATCCAAAGTTTAATATTTTTTTTGTAGAAATATAAGCATAATCTCTTTCACATCATATCATATTTGCAGGTACCCAAGTGTTTGTTGTATTTTTATAATATACTCGTTGATTTAATGGTGGTGATGTAATAGTTATCCAGTGCTTGTATGCTGCTATCTCCACATTTTCATTCATATTCAAAAAATTTAAATTAAATAAGGCAGAGGACATTCTTTGTCAAGGGTAACATTTTACTACTCTCCCATTTTTTTCTATTTTAATATTATTGCCTTTAATGGTTTCTTTTCTTTTTGTCTTTCAATTGTAATTTGAACTGTGCTATTACCAGGTATACCAGTAACAAGTTTTATGTTATGTAATTTTAAAAAGTCTTGGCATTTATTTAAAATATAAGCCAATTGATTGTCTGTTTTTATAGATAATGGCTTACCCATTACTAAAAAATCTTCTAATAGATGAAAAATAAGTGCATAAGTTTTTTCTGATGATAATGCTGATGCCCAACGAAAATGAAAATACATACAAATTGAATGATGTATATATTTTAATTTTCCAAATTCAGGAAATTGAGTAACATCCATTTGCCATAATTGATTAGATACTAAGCCTCTGGGATTAACTCCCATAGGTAAATGTAAAGCAGTTCATGGAAGATAAGAGGGGCAAGAGTAAACAATGGCTGAAGCAGTTTGCCAAGAGATAACATGTCTTTCTTTTAAAGCTTTAATATTAGTATGATGTAATTCATGTTATGCTTTAGCTGATAGTAAAGATCCAGTTAATTGATCCTTAGTGTCATTCAATCTAACAGTAGGTCTGGGTTAATTAGTCTGAGCTCTTACATGAGTAATATAAATAAGATGCACTCTTTTCCTGATTAATTGTTGTAAGTTAGAAAAGAATACTGTTAATTCTTCAGTATTAGTAGGTAAATTAACTGTTTCTATTTTTGTACTGCATGGGTAGAATACAAGGAACTATTAATTATATTTAAAGCTTGACTATGGTAATCTGTTAATTATACTATTATAGCAAATAATTCTGCTTTTTGTACAGAATTATAAGGGAAATGTTGCACCTTATGAGAATTTAAATGTAAATATCCAGTTACTCCTATTTTATTAGCATATGTATAAAATGACTCTTCATTTTCAATATGTTCCAGCTTAGCAACTTTAGGTAGAATCCATGAAGTATTATTACGACATTGAATTCTTTTATCCTGTGGCAAATGGTTATCTATAATTCCAATATGATATGATAAAGCAATTTGCTATTTGATGTTTCACATCAATAAATCAGAAATTTGATTATTAGTTAGTGGAACTACACTTTTTTCTGTCTTTTCCAACTAATTGTCTTAAACACTGTCTTCCTTTTAAGATTACATACACCACGTTGTGTAAAATTGTTTACATCATTTTAGAAGCTATATTAGATAAAAAACATGACTCTAGAAATGCTGTTACTTGGACAATTAATCAAGTGGAAGAATGTATTGACAGAAATACATCAGTATAAATAGGAGAATGTATTGATGAAAATAGGTCAATATAAAAATTGGTGCTTTCAAAACTTTGGTTTAAATGAATACCTTGAATATGATATTCAATCCATTGTTAGTATTTGTCAGCTTCTGGTGTAAGTTTCCTAGGGTTTTTGAAATTAGAATCTCCTTCTAGTATAGCAAATAAAGTTTTAAGAGTATATGTGGGAATTCCTAAAGTTGGTCGAATCTAATTAATATCTCCTAGTAGTTTTTGAAAATGATTGAGACTACAAGGTGAATTTCTTCTAATTTGGATGTATCCGATGAATAATATTTAGAACAACTATATTATATTATATATATTCCCATGGCTCATGTCTCTCAAATTTATCTTTAGATATTTGGAGGCCATATTATTCAAATTTAAAACAAGTTAATTGAAATAATTTCTGTAAAGTATCTGAAATAGGATGAGATAATAATATATCAACCTTATAATGCAAACAGATGATATGTAGAAATTATATTTTCTTCTAAATGTTGATCTAGATATAATTGACACAAGGTGGGGATATTTAACATTCCTTGTGTTAAGACATTCAAATTATATCTCTTGGCAGCTTTTCATTATTTAAATGCAAAGCATTCAGCATCCTTCTGTTGCAAGCAGATGTTAAAAAAGCAATATTTTGCATCAATGATAACAGTTGGATAATGCTTTCAAGTGAACGTAGGATTGGGGATTCCTGGCTGTAAAATAGTCCATAGTTTGAATTATAGCATTTATTCATCTTAAGTCAGTCAGAATTCCCCATTTACTTGACTTCTTTTTAATTACAAAAATGGGACGATTCCACTTGCTTGTGGTTGGTTTTATATGGCTGGCCTGTAATTGTTCTTTAATTAACTGATGAAGTGCTTCATGCTTTAGCATAGAAAGTGGTCACTGTTCCACCCAAAATGGTTTATCTATTTTCCATTTCAAAGAGAAGGCAGAATGCTTCTCAGTGACCCCTAGAAAAAAATTGCCTAGCAAAGATGGTTTTTCCAAGCTGGTTTTGTCAATTTGTATTTGAATAACATCAGGCTCAATCTTTAAAATGGGCTGCATAGGGTCAAGTACCATGTTAAGCATGATATTTTTGATAGACTTATAAAAAGTGGGAATAGTAACCATTGTTTCTGTAAAACTCTTTCCCAGAGGTTAATTGCACTGAGAGTGAATACTGGAAGTTTGGCCTTCATATCCCTTAGACTTTAAAGTGTCAGTACTCTGTTCTATAGCAGACATGGTCCCAAGCCCAATTAATTTGGCTTTTACTTTAATCTTAGTCCAGATTTCTGGCCACATATGAGAAGCAATAATGGATACAGCAGCCCCAGTGCCTACCAGACCCTTAGTCTGGACATTATCTTTAAAAGTGACATCACATTGGAGATGAGAGTTACTTACAAAAGTATGGCAAAAGACTTATTTGTCTGTGCTTCCAAAGTCTCCATCTAGAGTTACAAGAGTGGCTTTGACTTTTTGATAAGGTAAAATTAAACTTTGAGCCAGATTCTGTCCTGCCATTAATTGGACACCTTCTGTGCCTGAAGACATTATTAAAATTCTCTTTTATAATCTGCATCAATTACTCCTGGATGGACTGATAGCCCTTTCATAACAACACTGCTTCTTTCTAGAATTAAGTCTATAAGTGTACTGTTCCCTCAGGAATGGTGCCAAAAACTCCAGTTAGTAGTTTTTTTAGGTGGTTCCTTACTATGTAAATACTATGTATACCTGTTAATGTAGGTATATCTAATGCTGTCCTTTTTTGACTGGCCAGACATAAATCTTGAACATGAATTTTAGTCTGTGGTTTTATTTCTAAATTATCTGAATTTGTTTCCTGGTCTTTCAAATTTTATTGTTGTTCAGGAGATGTAATTATTGATGGGGTCTTGTGTTCCATAATTGTGGGCCTACATCTAGGCCTTCTTGCCTGTTTCCCTGGATCTCATTGGGGTCATTTTGATTTTTTGTTCTCAACTAGGAGGGATAATACTGCCATCTTTGTCCTTCACAGAACAGCACTCATTGGTCCAATGTTTTCCCTTGCCACAGCTTTGGCATGAACCACATGGTTTAGTCTTAGGTATGCTTTTCCTACATTCTTTTCTGACATGACCTGTTTTTTTCACAGTTCAAGCACTGCTTTCTCTGAATTAGTTTGCAAGGCTGAGGCATAGATACAGCTTGTAAATTAGTTTGAAAAGTGCCAGATGCTACTTCTCTGCAAGCACAAATATTCTGTTCAATGGTGACACTTTCCTAATTTTAAAGCCCTGCTAGGGCTCGTTTACAATCAACGTTCATTTTCAAATGCCACTTGTCAGCTTGGCGCCTGTGGCTCAAGCTGCTAAGGCATCAGCCACATACACATAAGGTGGCAGGTTCATATCCCCAGCCCGGCCCGCCAAACAACAATGATGGCTGCAACCAAAAAATGGCCAGGCATTGTGGCGGGTGCCTGTAGTCCCAGCTACTTGAGAGGCTGAGGCAGGAGACTCGCTTGAGCCCAGAAGTTGGAGGTTGCTGTGAGCATGATGCCATGGCACTCTACCCAGGGGATAGCTTGAGGCTCCATCTCAAAAAAAAAAAAAAATGCCACTTGTCATACAGCCTTTTAGGAGCCTCTTCTCCTGGAATGGAATGTTCAAGTGCATTTATAAATGAGCAATGAACCCCAAGAAACGTTTATTATTTCCTTGCAATATCTTAGTGAAAAACTTTTTAAACTGTTGCCATGCTCTAATTGCTCTACTGCACACATATTTTGCTTGTTGATAAAGTTGGTGTTAAGATCGATACAATTTGTTGTTTCAAAGCCTCACATTCTCCTCTTCTGGTTAATTCTTCAAAAATACCAATGAGGTGATTCTCAACCCTATTATGTCAGGCTTGAATTTTTGTTTCATCTATCCACCAAGACCTAAATTGAATAAACTGTCCTGGAGTCAAGTTGGCAAATGCAAAGTTTTCCCAATCCTGGTAAAGAGTAAATTGTTTTCATATTAAGAGGTCAGCAGAATTATGACATATGGAGCATTAGGATCATTTGCATACACTGCATCTCTCATAGTTTTTAGAAATTTAATTTCTGTTTGGATATGAGAAATATATACTCCTCCATGTCTTTTCTCTTGCAATACAGGAAAGTTCATAGCATCCTCCTTGGCACTGGTGATAGAGAGGGCAATATGGAATGGAGTCTGGGGCTAGATGGACATGATTCTGTTGTGCCCAACCCCGGGGGTCGCTCACCCAAAGACCACTCACAAGCACAGGTCGATGCAAAGAGCAAGAGGTTGGTTTATTGCCGATGCGCCGGGGTTCCTCAGCCGCTAGGGAAGGAACCCCGAGAGGCTGTTACAGGCTGCTTATAAAGCTAAGATTACACGCAGGTGGGGTGAGGGTGATAGGGGCATGAGGCAGTTTGTGATTGGGGGATTTAAGGCTCGCCGAGTTGCTGGGCATTTTTTTGCTTGAGGATTTTTTTAAAGCGGTTACTTTCGGCGCTGGTATGAGAAAGTAGGGAGGGGCTGGGAGCTGCCTCTAGGTCTTAGGGCCCGATATGCGGTTGGGAGTGCATGAGAAAGTAGGGAGGGGCTGGGAGCTGCCTCCAGGTCTTAGGGCCCGATATGCGGTTGG
>CAUYTI010009145.1:0-13577 GCA_963575145.1 Galago senegalensis | reverse complement strand
GCTAGGGGTCATCAGGGGGTGTGGTCACTGACTCAGGGACAGGGATCTCCTTAGAGGGAGAGATGAGGACTAGGGGAGAATACATACACAGTCCTCTGGTATCACGTATCCACAGGGGGTTGGTTCCAGGACCCCCTGCAGATGCCAAAATCCACAGACGCTCAAGTCCCTGATCTAAAATGTCAGAGTATTTGCCTAGAACCCACACATCTCCCCCTGTACACTGTAAATCATCTCTAGATTACTCGTAATACCCAATGCAGTGTAAAAGCTGTGTAAATAGTTGTCAGACTGCAGTGTTTAGGGAATAAGGACAGGAAAAGCCTTCTGTACAAGTTCAGATCAGAGACAATGTTCTTTCCTGAATATTTTTGATCAGCAGTTGGTTGAATCTGTGGACATGAATCCCCCCTCCCCCCCGGGACACAGGACGCCAAAGGGGATAGGCCTGCACAGCGTCTTCCTCCTACAGAGAGGCCTGGATGGGGGAGGTGGGCTGGGCAGGGTGAGTCGCAGGCACAGGGAGGTCCCCAGAGCTGGGTTCATGGAGCCTGTCTGGGCGCAGACCCAGACCTGAGCACTGAGCCTGCCGCATCTCACTCAGGCCCCACCCACCACACACATCAGGTCCCAGCATGACACCCATTTTACAAAGGAGGAGACTGAGGCCAGAGAGACCAAGTGACCCCACAGTCACAGGGCTTGGAAGAGGCCAGCTAGGGGTGGCTTTACAGCGAGGTCTGTGCAGTGCTGAGGACCTGGGAGAACCAGAGTCTCCCCCAAACCTCAGAGCTGCAGATGCAGGCTCCTGCTCTGTGTTGAGGGTCCTTTGGGTCAGAGACTGGGTCTTGGCTGTCCTCTGGGCTCTGTTCTAATGGTATTTATATCAGACACAGCCCCAGCAGGAAACAGAGGCAGGCTGCATGGGGTTTCCAAACAGAACAAGAATAAAGGGAAGGACAAGGGCTGGAAGTGGTTGGGGACCAATAGGAGGGTTGGGAGGTAGTTGGGGGGAAGGTGTTTGCCCACAGGGCTACAGGCACCAGGTGATGCAGGCAGGCAGTGGGGAAGAAATAGCCCCACCTCTCCTTCTCCTGCCCTTGACCTCCAGAGGAGCCTCTCCTTGGCTGAGTCCAATTGGAGCCCTGGAGGTGCAGTCCTCAGGAGCCAGTTAATGGATAGCAAGTGAGAAGGGGGCAGAATGAACCTGGGTATGGTGGAGGGGAGATAGAGAAGGGACCTGAGTGTGGGGGAGGGGAGATGGAGAAGGGACCTGGGTGTGGGGGAGGGGAGATGGAGAAGAGACCTGGGTGTGGGGGAGGGGAGATGGAGAAGGGACCCGGGTGTGGGGGAGGGGAGATGGAGAAGGGACCTGGGTGTGGTGGAGGGGAGATGGAGAAGGGCTAGCTGAACACTTACAGCTTCTCCCCCCTCATGCCAGGGGTCAGGGAGGGGATTGCAGAGGAGAATGTCCCCTCTGCCCAACCCAGCCTTTGGGAACACAAGGGAAGCAGGTGCCTCAGGGGAGGAGAAAGGCAGTTTGGGGAGCCGGGAAAGCCTACAGCAGAGTGGAGGGGGTTTGAGGGGACCTGGAGTTTCCTGAACAGGAAGGTAGAAAGAGGGAAGCAGTGATTTAGGAACACTTGAGTTGGCACCTGCTCCCCAGAAACTAAGTATGAGTTATTCTGATAGTCTAATTGCTATTTGTTAATTTCGGGGTCACCTTACACCTCTTGTTGCCAGGTCCATACAATCTCAACTGCCTGGTTCATCTGTGTCCACTGTCCAATAGCCCTTCTGGCCTGAGAGTTTTCCTTTGGGGCTGGGGATTTCTGCTCGGACCCATTCAGCATGGAGACCCGTGTAAGAGCCTTAGAGTGTGTGTGGGAGGCAGGTGGTCAGGTGGGGCGTGGGGTCCTCATATTACTATTGAAGTATTTCTCCACTTTCCCTTCTATCTGAGAAAACAAATCATTTCAGACTGTTAGGGACAGGACATGTGCCAGCTGCTCCATCTCAATCTCCAGGTACAGATTGAGAGCTGAGCTCAAGTTCACGTCCCGGTCACTCTCAGCTTTGATATGTAACGCGCGTCATATTTCTCTCATGGCCTCCTGCTTGAAAGCCATGTCAGCTTCTGAGGAAATATGACCCCTGTGCCAGGGAACATCACGACTCCTCATGAAATGAAGACGTTCCTTGTTTTTCACTCTCCCAACCCAAAGCAAGACCTGTCTTCTCATGCTTCCTGGGGTCCTTACGTTGTCCACTAGAACTGACCGATGACGTTGCACTCTCTGCTTCATGAGCTGGGAAATGATGCTAACACAATTAAAAACTAGATTCAGAATTTCAGCATCTATGGCCTGGCTGGAGAGGCAAGAATACTGCACACGATTTATAATGGGAGCCTTTTTTCTGGAAGCCAGAACTCAGGGAATCAGAACTGTTAACATACCCCTCGGACAGCGAGACATCACACTCACATTCTTCCTGTGGGTTTCAAAATCGTATCTAATTCGTCTAATATTGTGGGTTCCCCAAAGAGAGCTATTTCTCTTTGCCTTTCTTTTGTAACCCCTAAAATGTTCCCAGGACCCTTGTTAAATATGCCTTGACGTGTCTCGATTTTGACAGGTGGCCAGAAAGACTCCCTTTTGCCGTTACCAGGAAAAGCTACAAAAAGAAAAGAACATTCTCGGAGCACACTGGAGATTCATTTGTTAGTTGTTTTTTGGTGTCTAAAGGGATATGCTGAGGGTTGCTTTTCTACTGGTCACAGGCCCCCCTAGCTCTGCCCACATTCGGCTGAAAATTAGGCCATTCCCTTTCCAATGACTCAGCACTAAAGAAATCATCCATCTCAGGTTTAAAATTAACTGTAAGATGCAAAAGAGACCATTCAGCATAGGGGCAAGGTGAGCAGTAAGCACATTTTGCAACATTAAAAAAAAAAAGTCTGGAATAGAAATCTGGAAATCTGGAAACTTGAGAAGGCAAGAGTTGCCAGTTTGGGGGCAGAATGTTATGGAGCTTAAAACTCTTTAGGAATATATTATCAAAAGATCTATTCCCTGTGATGTTATTCTGGGACTCTCTTTTATATTGGCTGACAGTGCCTCCATTTAGCATCTCACTGACTTGAAAATCACAGCACTCAAATTACAGCCTCTTTACAAAAAAGGAAGCAGGTCTGTGAACAGGGCCTGATCGATACATGTGTTTCTAGACCCCTCTCAGTCTTGTCTTGGAAGATCGGGGTGAAAATGTTTGTGAGTTATTTATTTTGAACTCAAAGAGCAGGCAGATGGAAGGAGTGATCCAGGGAGCATTTTTTTTCTTCTTTTTCTTCATTCTCTTCTTCTTGCTGGGTCATCCAGGCTTGTGGCAGGTTGTTGGACAGGGTCGGGGCTCAAGCGAGGTAGTTTGTGAACTTGGCTGACCTGCTTTGAGATGGAAGGACTGAGAACCCCCAGATCTGTGGTTTCTCCTGTTGATGACAGGAGACGCCCTACGCTCAGTGTGGCTGTGACACAGAGCTTTTGCTTATTCATGGGAAGCTTCTTAGCAGCCTGTCTCCAATAAGGGGAGACAAGGAAGGGCTCCGTTTCCAAGTAGAGAGATATATTAGTTTTTGCTGCAATGGTGATGTGTAGCATGCTGGCTCAGAATCAGTGACCCACAGCAATAAACATTTATTTTCAACTCAAGGGTATATAGTATAGACTGCGGTCTGACTGATGTCGGTGGGCCATCTGTGTCTCAGGCTGCAGACCAGGTGGGCTTGGTTACAAGTTATGGGATGGTCTCAGTTCAGCTTTAAGGGTCTGTTGTTCTGAAATGCTTCCTGAAAAAGGAGCAGCAGCCTGGAGCACATGTGTGCACGGAGGGCCAGAGTACAACAGGTCATTCATTGAAAGCTGTGCAGGTATAGAAGCTCCACTAAGATGGGTTCTACCTGAAGTCTTCTCCCATTGGCCAAAGCAAGGCACATGACCAAGCTCAAAGCAAATGGGGTGACAAGTTCACTCTGTGCACATGGAAGGGCCTGTGTAGGGATAGTGTGTAGCCCTATTACAGAGGCATGTGAGATGGGTTACCAGGTACACCACCAAAACCTGCCCCCACTGTGTCTTCAACAAGGAATTCCTTTCCCAAAGTAACTTCATCACTGATTCAGCTCAGCAACAACGTTCCAAGTGATTCTCTTTAAACAGAGGCTACGGGACCTCCTTGTAAACCTCTCTACCAAAGAGAACCCAGCCTGGGAAGTGACAGCCATGTCAGTTTGTCAGGGATCATCTGGGACGATTTTCTGGTTGGCAAAGTTTCTCTAAGATTTTTAAGTTGTTCCTTAAGAATAATTCAGTGGAGTTAAAATTACAAACAGATTTCCCAAAGAGTCAAATTAGAATGTAAAATGAATATTTTGTATCCATTATATAAATTGATATGCATAATATTTGTTATTGCAATCAATGTCTCTCTCATGGGTGCTACCCGTCCACTGAGACATGGAAGGCAGCCTTAAACATTATACAGAAAGATTTTGTTTTAAATTATATCCATGTCCTCATACTTACCTTCAATTTCTAGCGAGTGATAATGGTTTTACTTTTACAACTGTGATATCAAATATTTTATCTGAATATACTCTTTTATGTAAAAAAGTGAGTCAAATTAAAAAAATTAAGTAAATCATAGCACAAGTGGGATAGAGACAAGATAAAAACTTGAGGAAGTTTGGGAAACATTTTCCTGAACTCTGTGCAGGTGTGACATGGATTTAAATGACCAACATCTCACCAGGATACTGGTGACCATTTTCCTTCTAGAGGTAGCCACGTGCTTCAAGCCATTCCTCTCTCCTCTTGGTTTTGCCTGTCACCTCTTTGTAGGTGTCACGGTGACCATTTCAGTTCTGTGGGCCACACTTACTGCTTTGTCTGGGGTCCTTTCTGGATGACCACGTGCCATGTTCTCAGCGCTGGAAATCAGGTGCACGTGTTTTGTACACAGCCATTACCTTGTCTTTCGTGCTAACAGAGATCAAAGGTGCTAGGTAACATTCAGGGCCATGTAATATTTAAATACTCATTATCGAACTGGGAAGGCAGCCTGTGCTTTTAGTCAATAAATCTAGTCACCCTAACAGACCCCCTTTCAATGTGCCCACTCAGGTGATGGATGGTTTTTGGTCTCAGCTCTGGAGTGCCGGGTCCAGGGCAAGACTCACATCTTCAAGCTGGTGACGTGAGCTCCCTGGACCTCAGTGTTCTGTTTATGTTGAAGGTAAAACAATAGTCTTATCTTCCTCAGAGGGTGTTGAAAAGATTTAATGCCTGACAAGCACTTAGAGTTTCTGGGCACAGAGTAAACACTGACCTTGATGTGGTTGATAAAGGTCAAGTTTTCAGCTGTCCGGTCCAGGAGACGTCCTCTCAACCCACGTTTGGTGGCCAGCTGAGAATCCAGCCAGTGTGACAACAGCCTCTCTGTGCCTAACCCTGACCTTGACCCTAACCCTGACCCTCCTATTTTAGGAGTTGTGGGGATCTCCACGACTTGGGGTACCCTAGGAATACCATCAACTTATGAAAAAACTAGTTTCAAAATATCTTTCTCTAAGTAAGATAAAGACGTTCAACCAGAGGATATCCTTTGAAATAATTTCTAAATCCGGGAAGAGTTTAAGCATGCTAGCCGCTCTTTAGGGCAAAAAGCTGTAAGATAGCTTCCTTTGGGATGGGGGGAAAATCAGGGCCTAAAAACGACCCAGGTCAATGATGAATGCTTTGAAATAAACCAGCATGCGTGTGATCTCCAGTTCTGAACTTTCTGTGTTCAGGGTGGATGGCAGTAACGTGACCCAGCAGCAGAGAAGGCAAATCCGAACTCCCAGGGGTTTCTTTTTAATGGGGCTACTCAGATGTGGCTACGTTTGAGTCAAACCAGACCCTGCTACATCGTAACAAAGGGATTAGAAGCCCCCAAAGAATGGAGGGGTGACATTTCATCTCCCTTTTATGCATGCTGATGGATCAGAAAAATTGAGAAAGAATTAAAAGATAATTAAAAGGCTTTTCTAAGTTATGCAAGGCTCAGGGAATGCAGGTAGCCACTAATGGGAAAGATCTCAAAAGTGGAAGATAAAATAATGTTATGAAAGGAAGTGAAGTCTGCGTTCATCTTGGAATTTACCCCGGGAGAGATTCTTTTTTTCTTAGGGATGATCACAGATTCCAAGGGAAGCAGGTTGGGTATAAAGCTCACTTCCCTAGGGAAAGGCGTGTGGGATAAGCCTGGAGGGTCCCCGCGGTGCTCGAGGTTGAAGCTACAGACAGTGACTTCACTTGGGATCCTCCTCAAGCAGAACCTGAGACAAGGGCTTGGGAGGCAGGTGGGTTATTTGCGGAAGTGATCCCCATACCTGGAAAGAAGAAAACGGGGAAAGAGGGAAAAGCCAGTCTGGAACGTGCTTTTGAGCTCAGGATCAAATACAGTGTTTTTCAAACATGGCTGCACAGTTTTAGACACTCCTCCTGTGAAACATGGGTCTATGTCTCCCCTCCTCCTGAATGAGTGGGCTTGTTTTGCTTAGTTACCTCTAAGGCTAGGCCATCGAAGGTCATGTAGGAACTGGTGAGCTCTCTCTCCTCCTTCTTGCCGCATGGCTCTTCTAAACAGCAAGGCTTATTTCAGAAATTGAGCTGAAATTCTTTTTCTGCAGCAGCAGTGAGCTGGAACCATTAGAAAAGTCTACGCCTTTGGCTACAGAGAGTGGATTGCAAAGGAACATGAGACTCAATCTAGTACTTCTGTCAAAGCTGTGGAACAGAAAAGTCATCTTTCTCCCTGAGAAAGATGTGCTCCTGAGGATGTGAGTAGGCACCAAGACAGAAAAGTCTGCCTGAGAATAGGACCCTCAGCAGGCAAAGAAGAGCCAGGTGGAAGGCCATCACTTCCCAATAACATTACTTGAGCGCCTGGATGCAGCCATGCCTGAAGCTGTTGTCCATGGGTTTATTAATGGCATGAGCCAATAATCCCGCCTTCCACTTTTTTTTTTTTTAAGAAATTTCTATTTAGATTTTGTTAGTTGCAATCAGGATGGTCTGATTAAAACAGAGACCAACTTAGGAAAGAAAGATATGAGAGTCACTGATAGCTGCTAACTTACTGGTTGGGGATTTCAACTATAAGACCCCGACACAACACAGAAGAAAATATTGCCTTTTAAGTGGGGCTGATTCATCTTCCTGTTGTTCTCATTTCTGCTGGCCTCAATGTGGAGCATGGTATGCAGGAGGATTCTCTGAGCTGTGTGTGTCCCATAGTGACTTCCTATGGCTACAGTAACCTCATCAGATGAACTGTGCCTGAAACTCACTGACATTTTCATCATTTATCATCTACCGTGAGACAAAGAAAAACAAATGTGCTGATTTTCATTGCTAATAAAACAAATGCGTAATTATTCATGTTCAGCCGAAAAAATACATCAAATAAAAAAATCTTAACTTCAGTCTTTTTTAATCTTCAAGATGGATCCTGTTTTGTCTGGCCTTCCTTTTTATAATCCACATTCCTTTCTTCTTATGCCTTGTGGGATCAAAAACTAATTCTAGACGAGATTTCCATTCCTTCCTGAAGATGGACGTTAAGTCTTCGATGATCTCATGTCCACGAGATGTTTGAGCATGATTCATTCAAGGTGTATGCTGATGCTTGAAAATTTTTCTTAAAAACTATTTTAGTGTAGGCCAGCTTCAAAATCCATAAACACGGCTTGATGTGCGTTCTCCTGCTGTTTACATATTTCCTTAAAAAATTGTCCTTCTGCGTTAGAGTTACATTGGTGCCCTTTGCTGTTCGCCTCCCATTCTGCTGTCACCAAACAAGAATACGTTTAAAAGGAAGAATACTCCATGCCTCCTTCCCCAGTGACCTCTAAATATATAAATGACAAATCTGCTATTCGTTTATGAAACCTCTTTGTTCATGAAGAAATAAAACTGGACCTTGAAAATACGTATCACAACTTGTCTATCGCAGGGGAAGAACAGGCCTTCAGGCATTCATGCCTTTCTATTCAGGGCTATCAGGAGCTGTAATTGTGAGAACCGGGACTGTGACCTTCCCAGGAGAGAAAAAGATACCTTAAGGCAGCATCTCAGAAAAGGGTAATAAAATGACTTCTCCATTGAAGCTGGAACTTTGCTTCAAGTGAATGATGATGACTCGCTGCTTTGTGTAATTGTATGTGCGTGATAATAAAAGAAGCCCTACAGTATCAATACAGAATACATTGTTTCCCATTCTTTTTAGCCAGAGAAAATGTGCAATGACCCCCCCACAGCCAGAGGGCTGAGATTCTTACACACAGGCCTGTGTTTATTTCTCGATTTTGCTGGAATGCGTCCTGAGGCCCCCTTGCCTTGTGGCACCACACAGGATGCTGTGTAGACTTTCTGCCTCTCTCTGACTTTGGGGTGCCCAGGGTGGGCAGCTGCCTGGGGGCTGGTGGGCGCTGAGAGCAGCTCTGTCTGCACAGGTCCCAGGAAGGACAACATAGGTGTGTGCTAAGCATTTCAACCTGGCACACAGTAGGGCCACCTGTATCTGAGTTACTATGACATAGTGATTATTATGGCCGAAGGGGAGTTTCTGGCGCTGATTTAAGAAAGTTACCAGTGCTGCCCAGTGGCAATGTAGACAAAGGCTTGGTTCTTAGGAGGAGGTTCTTGAGCTCAGCATCCAACATCAAGGAACAAAAATGTCTCCGAAACTTAAAATAGGCGAGGCTGGCTGAATGTTTGGTACCCTGTGACCAAACATCTGAACAGATCTGTGTGTCTTTTGTTTGTTACTTAGTTGCACAAGGTTCTCTTTTTCCTTTCTCCTTCCCTCTCCTTCCCCCCTTTCTCCCTCCTTCCCACGGTTCCTTCCTTCAAATTGCACTTAGAAAATGACTCAGTGTCTAACGAGGGCCCCAGCATCTTCTGAGAGCTACAATAGCCAGACAGATGAAAAATGTGTCCTTGATTAAGCCGAGGATCTGAAATCTTGACAATTTTCTGCAGTTAAATTTATTTCTAGCAGGGGGCTGGGGCCAAGAAAGCCCCCTCCTTCAGATCCAAATGGCAATCTTGCAGGATTCTGTTGGGACACCATCCTCTACGGATACCTCATCCTGTGGTCACAAGGGTGTCAGAAGGGACTGTGATGAGAGCAGTACCCTTTTGGAAGTATGGCTCAGCTGCTCCCAGCTTCCTCCCAAAATCCTGGGCTCCCCGCTGCCCAGCAACACCAGATGCTAGACCTTGTGCTGCACTGTGGTCTGCTGAGGGGTCATTCCTTGGCTGGGGCTGAAGCCTGGGGACCTGCATGTGGGGTCCTCTGTGCCCACAACCCCTGTCCTCAAGGCCCTTCAGAGGGAGTCCAGAGGCTCATTTGTCAGAACCTTGCAGGCTTTCTGCTCTGACAGGCCTAGTGACCCTTCCCAATGAGTGGTTGTCACCAAGCTCCCAGTTCCTTATGCCAATGACCCATGTGGAATCCTTGGGTCTTCCCTCTTCCTCCAGCTTCCACAGAATTGGTTCAATTAAGAACACGTCCCTGCCTCTCTTCTCCTCTCCACACCCTGCTACTGTCCCTGAGTCTGCACCTCTGTCCTTGCCTGGGTCATTACAACTGCCCCACCTGTTCTCCTGTTCTCACTTATCCTCCCACTCCCCAAATCTACTCTCTGAAGCACCTGGAGTGAGTTATTTAAAACGCAGACAGGATCATGTCTCTCCTGAGGAGATGTTTCAGGGGCTCCTGCTGCTCGAGGAAGAGCCAGTTCCACTCCTCACTGCGTCCTACAGTCCTGGCCAATTCCTGCTGGTCCCTGCTCATCTGCCCCACCTCTCCTACTCCCTCCATCCCAGTCAGAGCCTCTGGCTCTCCCTCCAGTATCCCAGGTCCTCCTGCCCCAGGGCCTTTGCATATGCTGTTCCTTCTTCCTGGGATACTCTTTCTGCAGCTCACCCTGTGACCTGCTCCCTCCTGCCCCTCTGTCCTCAGCTCTAGTGTCACCTACTCAGAGGACTCCTGACCATCCTGCTCGAGGAGGCCCTCTGTACTCCATATCATGTCTCCATGTTGTCCACAGAACTGTCACCATCTGGAATTGATTCACTCTTTCTAGCCTCCTACTGTCCACAGGAATGTCAACCGCGTAGGGCAGGAATCTCATCTGTCTGCTCGCTGTTGGATCCCTGCTCTAGGAACAGGGCCTGCCGCAGAGTAAGCTCTCGATAAGTGTGTGCTGAATAATTGAATAAGTGAGGAGAATCCTGGAGTAGAATGTGCAGATTCTAAAATGACATTTGATTCACTGAGTGTTGTAATTGGAAGAAGCCTCCGAGTCATTTAGCTGAACTCCGGCATTTGCCAAGTGATCTCAGGAGGTCAAAGTGATTTGCTCCAGGTCCCAACACTGAGGGCCTCCTCCCTGCCCTGACAGGAGGGTACCCAGGCAGCACTGCTGTGTGTCTCAATGACAAGTGACTGTGGGGGTGACGGGGCTTCTTCTACCCTTTGACTCATTGTGAGGAAAATAAGGACAAAAATCTGTCAGGAGGCAAATGCCTGAAGGCAACATGGTCCAGCAGGGACAACGGCTACTTGGGCGACAGTGCAGCGGGAGGGCTGTCCTGAGGATGAGGAGGGATGAAGGGCCTTGGATAGGGCCGAGCCCCAAATCTGATGTTCAGTTTACGGGAGGGCCACAGACAGGACAGGATGGGCATAGCCCTTGGGAATTCATCCCCCAGAAACATTTACTAAGGATCTATCATAGCCTGAGGGGCTTTCAACAGGTAAATCTGATGCTATGTCCCTGCCAGAGCCTGCTAATGGCCTCTGACCCTTTCCTAGGTCACTCTAACAAATTACCATGACCTGGGGGCTTGAAGAGAACCTTCTCCTTAGTGCTCAGGAGCCCAGAAGCCTGAGCTGAGCTGCTGGCAGGCCTGGTGCCCTCTGGGGGGATGATCTGCTCCCTGCTCCCCCCAGCCGTGGGGGGCCCTGGCATCCTTGGCTGCAGACACCTGGCCCCTATCTCTGCCTCTGTGCTCACACTGTGTCCTTTCCAGGGCCTCACAGGGTCTTCTCATGAAGACGAGCCCCTGTGTTTAGGGCCCAGTACTGTCCAGTGGGGCTTCACTTTTACTTTAATTACATCTGGGAGGCCCTAGTTCCAAAGAGGTCACATTCTGAGGTCCCAGGTGGACATGGATTGGGGAGGACGCTGTTCAGCCCAGGACAGCTTCCTGGTACTCCTGTGACTCAGAGGCAGTGCAGAGGGGGCTGAGAGTGAAAACTCCAGTACCAGGCTGCCCAAGGAGGCCAACTGGTCACCAGCCCAGGTGCCTGTGGGCAGGAGGTCCTGGTCCCAGCTCTTCCCTCCCTACTAGAGGACAACACTCCCCATCTCTGCCATGTGCTATCACAGAGCCTCCCAGGGACATGGGTGGGGCCAGGCCTCCTACTCTGGCTGATGGACCCTCCCCGTTGTGGCTCCAGCAGAGACTGAGAAATTGGTTCTTGGCCCTGTCCTGAGGGGCTTCTGCCCTAGGACAGTGGAATGTGCAGATTCTAAAATGACATTTGACTTATTGAGGGTTGCAATTGGAAGAAGCCTCTGAGTCATTTAGCCAAACCCTGTCATTTGCCAATGGGTAAGTGAGCTCTGGAGGTCAAAGTGATTTGCTCCAGGTCCCAAGCCCTGAGTATCGTTGCTAGACCGGCCCCCAGGATGCTCAGCAGGAAGCAGGGCTGCCCAGCTGGGTCCAGGGAAGCCTGGTCACTGGGTTGGGTGGTTGCTATGAACATTACCATGACAGTGTCTGAGAAATACAGAAATGTGGCACGGGGCACCTGCTAACCTGTCAGCTTCCCCATCTGTAAAATGGGGCTAACAACAGATTATCAGGCTGTTGTGAGGATTAAATGAGATAAAACAGGTAAAGTGGTGCATGGAGCAGTGAGTATCGGCTCCCAGCATTATCACAAGGCCGCACGTGACCCTGCTGTCTCACACTGTCCCCCTCGGCCACTAAGGCTGAAGGCAAAGGCCTCCTCCCAGCTTCTGGAAAACTCTGCACCTTGGCAATCTTCACTGAGGTTCACTCGGCTGGATTCTTCTGCTCTTTAGAGCTCAACTCAAATGGCCCCTTTGCCAAAGAGCTTTCCTGAGAGCTCCATCCCAGGCGAAGTCCCTCCTGTCCCTGCTGGTTATTTAGGGCCTGTCCAGGCACCAGAGGGTCCGGTCCATGGGTGAGGGACTCGTGCTCTTTTGTCCTCTGGGCACAGGACCTAGCCGGGCCTGACACAGAGTAAGTGCCGCTCTGACAGTGGTGGATTCCCTGCTAGAAACATTCTGACCCGCACCCAGGCCGGGCCTATCCCATGGCCGCTGCTCAGCACCCGCATGCCCAGCCCTCTCCCTACGGAGGGAGCGGAAACAGAGCCGTGTTCTCCAGAGCTCACAGCCAAGAAGAGACAACGCAAGACCCAGTGGTGACATTAGGAGGAGCACTGTAGCTGGATGGGAAGGCGGGGCAGGTGTCTATAAACAGGCCACTCAGGGAGGCCTCTGGGACATGACATGGGTGAAGATCCTAAGGAACTGGGGTGGGAGGGAGGCCTCATGGGCAGACAGTCTGGGGCAGAGGAACAGGTGGGGTGTTCCTGGGGCAGGACCAGTGAGGCTGGGGGAGATGGACAAGGGAATGCTGGGACTAAGATTGGCAGAGACAGGACAGGCTCTGTGTGTGGCCTTGCAGATGCAGAAATGATGCTGTCCACCTCTGTGCCTGACAGAGACTTTGGATGGGTTTGTGGGGGAGGGATGGCTCTCATTTTGTTAGGAGACCTCTCAGGCCTGTATAGGGTAAATGGCTGGAGAGCGAGGAGGGCTGGCTCAGGAGGAAGGGGCAGGCCAGGAGCATAGCTTTGCAGTCAGGGCAAAGGTTGAGCTGAGGGGCTGGGAGTGGACGGAATGCAAGCACAGACCAGGGAGGACTCCCAGGACTTGGCCCCTGGCTGGAAGAAGCGGGAGCTACTGATGGCTGTGGGGGTCCTGAGCCACCTCTCCCAGGCTCAGAGCCTTCCTTACTTAATTTTCGCTGCTAGGAGAATCCACTATCTTGTCACCTAGCAAGCAAAACTGGCCTGACTTTGCACTTGTGTCTCTGAGGCATTAAAGGTCAATGTCACAGCAGTCTCCCCTGATGCTGCCTTCAAGCCAAGACCTTAATATTCAATGAGAAATCTGCATTGATGAAATTTTCATTAAAGAAACATTATGCCTTTCACTCCCCTTGTTATTCCCTGGCTTTGAGTATCAGGCTAATTTGGGTTTGATTGCCCCGATGATCTGAAGACTGGAGCATTATTAAACATTTAGATGAGCAATGATATGTCTGCGCCTCCTTCTCCTCTCTCAGCCTGAGCACAAGGGGCCCTGCTAATGACTGCCACGATTCAGGGCAGACGCAGCAATTAGAGAATTATCTATAGTTTGAGAG
>CAUYTI010009137.1:0-16173 GCA_963575145.1 Galago senegalensis | reverse complement strand
GAATCCCCAGCCCGGACCCGCCAAACAACAATGACGGCTGCAACCAAAAAATAGCTGGGCATTGTGGCGGGTGCCTGTGGTCCCAGCTACTTGGGAGGCGGAGGCAAGAGACTCGCTTGAGCCCAGGAGTTGGAGGTTGCTGTGAGCTGTAATGCCACGGCACTCTACCCAGGATGACAGCTTGAGGCTCTGTCTCAAAAAAATAAATAAATAAATAAATAATACATTTAAAAAAATAAATGTTAAGTGTACCCTAAAAAGAAAAAAAAAAAAGACTTTTTGTCAAAGAGTCATGGAAAGAACCTCTTTGCCAATGTGTAGACATGAGACCTGAAATTTTTCTCTCAAAAAGGAGAATCCCTGACTAATGCTCACTTTAAGGGTCTTGGCTTTTTTTCATTATGGAAGTTGGTATTTTTTTTTTTTTTTTGCCTTTTCCTACCCAATTCACTTAATGGTGTTCGTCTTCCTTTCCAAAACATTTGTAGTCAGTTATTAGTTTTTTTCCCAATAGAATTGACTCAGTTGAAGGAAATCATGTACTGTTCTAGCCAACAAGCCCACCCATCTCTCTCTCTCTCTCTCTCTCTCTCTCTCTCTCTCTCTCTCACACACACACACACACACACACACACACACAGAGCGAGAGAGTCTGCAAGTGGGGTATGCTGCCACCAGGTGGTGTAGTGCTTTGCTGTCAAAACTACTAATTCTAAATCCCTAGTCCTGACCAATTGTGTCAAAATGAACTGAAATAATTTTTTTAAATATAGATTCTTTGGTCCTGTCCCAGACCTACTCTCAGGATAGAATTTAGGAAACTTTCGTCTCTTCATTTTAATAGTTCTCCAGTAAATCAGAGTCACAGGTTTTTAGAATTCCTGATTCAAACTATGACACACATTAGTATTTTGCTTAAAATTCAACGGTTCTTTCTTTACCCAATAGTCCCTCAGCTTTATTAAAGATGTTCCATCTTTACTAGGTTTACAAAGAGGGCATCCAAATCAACCTCCTCTTAGAATATTTTTTTAGGGGAATGGGACAAGGGGGTGGGTCCTCTCTGCTCTTAGAAAGCTGTCCCTCCTCTCCAGCTGCTCGTGTCTCAGCCCCCTCCTGGGCCTGTGGCTGCTTTACTGCAGCCCACTCTGCCCTGACAGGGACAGCCTCCCCTCCTGGCCAGTCTTCCTGCCCAGCCAGCTTCATTTCATAATGCCCAGCACTGCCCACTGCCTAACAAGTTTCCCGGAACCACAGACTCCACCCTGATCCTACCTCCTACAAGATAGTGTGTTGAAAGAAGACCCTTCCCACTTCTGAGGAGTCCTCCCCTACCCTGCCTCAGGGCTGCCTTTGTCTGAGGTGTGAATTCCCTTACAATGGCCGAAAGCACCCCAACAGGGTGTCCCTTCTCTGCATCATCCTCTATCTTCATGCCTAGACCCAGCAGATATCTGTGCAGTTTGACCCCTGCTCTATTTTTTTTTTCCTTGCACAGCCAGGGATTCTGCAAGACTCTAGGGACAGAAAGCAAACAGGACACAGTCCCTGCCCCAAGGAGTGTATGGGCCCCCTGGAAGACAGTAAAGGGGTGCTCACGGGGCAGAGGAAGGGCCAGGACACAGGGGATGCCACAGGAGGGGGACCTCACCCCTTTGGGGTGATAGTGATCTGAGGAGGCTTTTTGTGTTGGGGGGACCTAAGGGAAGTGGCAGGGTGAGCCAGGCTAATGCCAGACAGGGGAGGTGCAGGAAGGAAGGACCTCACCATAGGGCATGACCAGAGGTCTGAACATCTGAGAGATTCAGGTACCACCTCAGCCTGCGTGGCACAGGAGCAGGGGGTGGGGAGAGAATGGAGAGTTGAGAAGAAGGGTTGGGGGCATTTTGAGAGCTCTGGGAGCTATGACACCAGATCATGGATGGCCTCACCTGCCAACATGTCCAGACTCTGGGCTGAAGGAAGGAGCATTGAGTGGACACGTGTCACAGCATCACTTTTGTGTTTTAGCAAGAAGTCACTCTGGCTACAGTAACAGAATGGTTCAGAGGGAAGCCATTCCGGAGATGGGGAGGCCACGGTCAAGGCTGGAGGTGAAGGCATCCCACACCAGATGGTGGCAGAGGAGATGGAGACCAGTGGATGGTTCAGGAGAAATCACAGCACTTGCTGGTGGACAGGATGCAGATATCAGAGAGAGAATGAGGGTGACACTGAGCCTTTTGAGAAGGACAGAGGTAACAAAACAGTGAGCACAAAACAGGTCAGCAGGTTTGGGGGCACTTTTTGAACTTAACCAGTTTGAAAGACCCATGAAAAATCGACTTGAACTAGTATATATGGCCTTGGAGTGCAGTAGCTGCCTACAAAATGCAAGAATACAGGTTGCTATAGAGACCATTGACATTCAAACTAACAATCTTACATTACCATACAAACTCTACCACGCATGATACAAGAGAAAAGGATTTCGAAAACACTCTTCTGCTGACCCTTGAACAGCGCAGGCTTGAACTGCGTGGATCCACTTACACACGGGTTTTCTTCTTCCTCTGCCACCCCTGAGACAGCAAGACCAACTGGTCCTCTTCCCCCCACCCCCAGCCTACTCAACGTGAAAACAATGAGGCTGAGGACCTTTCTGATGATCCACCTCCACTTAGTGAAGAGGAAAGAGATTTTCTCTTCCTTACAATTTTCTTAATAACACATTTTCCCTCTGGCTTACTTTATTATAAAAAAAACCATATAGAATACATATAACATACAAAATATGGCCTTATAGATTGTTTATGTTATGGCTAAGGGCTACCAGTCAACAGTAGGCAGGTAGCTGTTAAGTTTGGGGGAAGTTGGCTGGGCACCCATAGTTCAGTGGTTAGGGCACTGGCCATGTGCTCTGGGGCTGGTAGGTTTGAACCCGGCTCAGGCCTGCTAACCAAAAAAAAAAAAAGGAACAACTGGGCATTGTCGTGAGCGACTGTAGTCCCAGCTACTAGTGAGGCTGAGGCAAGAGAATACCTTGAACCTAAGAGTTTGAGGTTGCTGTGAGCTATGATGCCATGGCACTCTACCAAGGGTGACAAAATGAGACTCTGTCTCAATTAAAAAAAAAAAAAGATAGGGGGAAATCAAAAATAACGTGTGGATTTTTGACAGCACAGGGTCAGCACCCCCAACCCCTGCATTGTTCAGGGGTCAACTGTATTTAGAAATACTTCCCAGTGCTGTTTCCAAGATCAGAGCAGAGGTGCAGATAAGTTTGAAACAGTAATTTTGAGTAGAGTGTGTCTCCTCGTGACACCTATTCAAAGTTCTTTTTTTGTTTTTGTTTTTGTTGGTTTGTTTGTTTTGCAGTTTTGGAGCCAGGGCTGGGTTTGAACCTGCCACCTCTGACATACTGGCCATCGCCCTCCTCCTTTGAGCCACAGGCGCCACTCCCCTATTTAAAGTTTTACAGGTCAGCGGATCACCTGGAACCAGAAGACAGATTTAAAATGCATCTTGAGGGCAGCAGGCATGTCAGCCTGCACACACAATAAATAACTGGCTGGTTTCTCAGGAAGCTCTGCCTCACAATTACCGAGCAGGGCCAACAAGACCGTCTCCCCGAGCAAAAGGGGCCAAGTCAGGAACTGTGAAATTTGGTCTCTATCAAAAAAGTCTCTAGAGAGAGGGAAACTCATTTTGAGCTGTCTCAGAGAGAACCCGTTCGAGGAACATGACTGGCCTCTTACAGCACCTTTAAAATAACTTTCCATTAAGCTGTGAACACTCAGGAAAACATTTCTCACAAATATTTTTTAACCAACTTCCAACAGAGCTTTGCCTTATGTGGCCAGGCTGGCTGAAACACTGCTTTCGTTCTGTGAGGGTCTGTAGGGGCCTCCCGTACACACGAGCATGCCCTCGGCACACAGCTCCTTGGAGCGTTTTTCTAGAAGCAAAATGGAGTGAGACTTCTCCACACCATTGGTAATGGGAACTACCCTTCATCTCTGTTTCCTAAAAACATGTATTTGAATGAAAAAGGAATGGGAAGGTGAACACAGGTTTATTCAACATGGAGTACTACTGAAATTCTACTTTCTTTCAAAAAGTAATTATTGAGCAGTTACTAGGTCCCAGGTACTGCTTACTATAAGCCATGTGGAAGTAAGAAGCTAAATTATAATATTTATCTGTTCTCATCAAGCTGATTCCCTGATTCGGAGAGAGTCAACAAGAAAACAGAGAAACGAACAAAATAATTTCAGCTTGCATTGAGTGGAATGAAGAAATACAATCAGGGGAGGATATGGGGGAAAGGTGATGAGTCCGGATGGTGGGCAATTAGGAGGGGGGTTTAGATCAAGCATTTCACTGAGGCCACGTGGGAATGAAATCCAAATGGTAAGAAGGAGTCGGTCATGGGAAGGTTGGAGGACAGAGCATTGCGGGCAGATCAGCTGGGAATTGCTCTGATTTACTGTGTGTGTTCTGAAAGAAGACCCAGGTCAGAGGAGCCCAGTGAGCTAGAAGAGAGTGATGAGATCTGAAGGTTGGGGGGGGGGGCATATCACACAGAGCCTTGTAGACACAGTCAGGAGAATTAAACACAGACCTGGGAAACTATTTGGTGATGACTAGGCAGAACCCTGCAAAAAAACAAGATGCCTATTGGATGAACTTCTAAAGAGCAGGTGATGAGAGCAGATGATGAAAGGATTAGGAAGCAAGATTAAGGGAACTTACAGGGACTGTTGGGGATCTGGAGCTTAAAGAGAGAAAGAACACTGTTAAAAAATAGGAGAAGAGGGAAGTTCAGTGGGAGACCAGGCACAGAGGAAGAAACACCCAACAGATGTTGAAGAATGCAGATGTGGCTGGCAGGTCTCGAAGCAATGAGTGAGGAGGAACGGTGTGGGGAGAATACCCTACCTCCCACTCTCCCCATCTCCTGCCAGTGCCTTCCCTTGGCTCAACCCAACCAGAAGCCAGAGGGCGGCACAACCCAAAGGGCTGAGCCAAAAGGGTGACCTTCACCCAACCAAAAGGGTGACCAGATCATGGAGGCCAAAGTAGTCATTAATCCAAGGCCAGACTTGGCAAAAAAAGGAAGGATTTGGGGGCTGGGAGAAATAGAAAATGACCTAGCCCAAATGTTAGATTATAGCTTTTCCCAAACAGTAATAGGAAGACCTCCCAGAAAACCCCCACCAGTACTCTGAACTTACTTCACTTGCCAGTAGAATAAAGAACCAAGGTCACTTTGCAAGGAAAGCAACTGAAATGTACATGGGGTTTTGATGTAATTGTCCCATGTGTATAACATGTTTTTTCTCCCCAGATAGATGTATAATATTCTGGAGGAAAGAGGTCCTATCTTAAATTTAATCTTAATTATCTTTAAAGATACCTATACATTTCTTTTCCTTCACCCTATTTCATTGAAGCCAGGAAAAGGAGCTCCAACATTAATAATATTGTACTTACACCTCCAACAGCTATGCAGGAGATAATGTGTGCATATCAACAACTGTCACACATGGTGGACCAAACTGAGTGCCAGGTGAAATACAGGGGACCCAGGAAAGGACAGAATTACTTTGGGTGGAAGGACATGTCAGCTAAGGTTCTTTTGGGGTGTGTACAATAGAAAGCATTACGTTAAGCTTAAGCAAACCAAGGGAGACCTGAGCTCACACGGATATCCACAGAATTCAAGGGCAACTGGGCAGTACAGGGCACTTAAAGCAAGACTTGGCAAACTAAAATAATCCCCCTGCCCATTTCAATGCTACTGAAAACCGTAATACTCCATGAGTATCTGATTCATTCCTTTGCTGTTGCCTTTCTTGTTTCTCTGCCCAATGGCTCTGTAGTTAACATCTTATAACTCCAGCCACAGCTGAAAATAACTGGCCATCTCTCAATTGAATTCCAATATTTCATGGGAGAAGATTTGATAGACCTGATTTAGGACCAGAGAAGGGATGCCAGTGAGCTGGTCAGAACTCAGAATAGAGGTCCACTCAACGGCAGACTCTCACTTTGTGAAGGATAAGGTTCTCGTGTCTCAAGGAGAGGGGGTATAAGGGCACCCATGTGCAAGACTCTACTTCTTTTAGCTGCTGTCATTTGGGAGTCCTCAGAACCAGAGTGTGCAGGGGCAGCTTCCTACTGGCTTGCAAGAACCAATTGGTAATTTTTGCAGGAATTTGGTGAGCTGGTTGTTAAACATAGCCATTATTTAAAAATCAAACTACATGGGCAGTGCCTGTGGCTCAAAGGGTAGGGCACTGGCCCCATATGCTGGAGGTGGCAGGTTCAAACCCAGCCCTGGCCAAAAAAAAAAAAAAAAAAATCAAACTACATAAATTCACAGAAGTTATATTACAAATGAAGGTGATAACATGTTAAAAATCATTACTGTTAAAACTTTGTAATATGTCACTGTTAGCTATGTGCTTAAGTTTCTTTGTCTATTGTATCTCTATGGTAGAAAGACTAAATGACCTTAAATCCTACTGTGGTGAAACTTTGCATTTACCAACATCGTATCAGTAGCTTGAAACTGAACAGGTGGGAGTATTTAGTTCATAAAAATTGACAAATACTGCAAATCAGGCCTCTATTTGATTTTTCTTTTTTTTTACTATTGGTGTTTTTTGTTTTGAGGTTTTTTTTTCAGTTGTCTAGATCAACAATCAGCAAATGATAGCCCAAAGTAGACTTACTGCTTATTTTTGTAGACTCTCCATGCTAAGATTAATTTTTAGTTTTTAATGGTTGGGGGGAATGATTTTTTTGCATCACATGGAAATCATATGAAATTCAAATTTTAGTATCCATAAATAAAGTTTTATAGGAACACAGCCCTGTTTACATACTGTCTATTGCTAATTTGTGCTCCAATGGCCACGGTGAGTAGTTGCAACAGAGATTGCATGGCCTGCAAAGCCAAAATATTTTCTGTGTGGTGCATTAAAGAAAGAGTTTTTCTGATCTGGTCTAGATTTCAGAAAATGAGAAGAAAATGTTAAGAATGTATGTGCTTAAATGTTAAAATGAAAAGAGCATTGAGTCTTTTAGCATTGCTATTTGAGTAGCACCAAAAAAAATTGAGGAAATATTCTTTAATTCAAAAACTATTATAAAATTCAACCAAGAAATCTCTCTCATCATTGACAAACAAGGGAAGTTCTGACAAATGTCGTCATTGCTTCACGTTCTTCTTAATCAGAATAAATAAAAATAGCAGCCGACATTCATGATGTGATTTCTTTGCTGAATCAGACACTAGTCAAGCCTGTATTCACAACTTGATTTTGTGACCCTATTAATGGCAATAGTTTTATAAAAACTGATGATAGAGAATGACATCAGGGAACATGGAAGAGTAGGGAGAGCCAGGAGATCATCTCTCCACCTAAACAACTATTGTACTGGCAGGGTCTCTCTGATGTAACTGATTTGGAACTCTGGAGTCTATCTGAAGGCTTTCCAATTCCAAGGAAGGCCTATCCTACAAATTACAGTTAATTTCAGTCAATAGTAGAAGTTAGCATGGTGGCAGTGACCTGCCAGCCCAAAGGCCTATGCCAGTCACAGCGCAATATTCCTGGAGAAACTTATAGGAGCAGGGGTAGCCAAGAAAGACCTTGTCCTCCAGATATTTGGGGATCTGTGTTCTGATCACTGGTTGCTGCTTCTAATTATGTAGAAACCAACACAGAGGTAAGCTACCATTATTGCAAGCCCCATCCAGCAGCTCAAGTGGGTCTTAGGGAATATAGAGAAACAGAGCCTATTTTTCTCCCTTTATTTCCCCATTTTTTTCTGTTTTAGGAGCTAGACACTTAAGAATTAGGACATTGTAAAGCAACAGCACATGTGAGGTAATCTAGAGCATCACTACACATGACCAGGGAAGGACACAGACCCAAAGAAGACCTAAGAAGACCCTAAATTTACACCTCAAGCTCACCCCAGCATAAAGATGACCAAAGCAATTAAAAAACAAAAGAAAACAAAAAATGGAAAAACAACAAACCAGATATGATTTAGTTTGGGGGTCAGATATGATTTCCATAATTACTACATTATAAGATTCAGTGTCCAGTCTTAAACAACAACACCAACAGCAAAATCATAAGGTATAAGCAGAAATAAGAAAGTATGGTCTATTCAAAGAAAACAATAATAAATTGACAGAAAATGTGAGGAAGACCAGATGTTGGACTTACTAGACAAAGGCACAGAAACCAATGTCTTAAAGATTCTCAAAAAGCTAAAGTAAAATGTGGACAAAGTCAGAAAAATAATGTGTGAATAAAAGGTAAAAATCAATAAAGTGATCAAAAGCACAAAAAAAAACAAAAATAATTTAAGAATTAGAAATTATAATAACTGAAATAAAAAATGCACTAGGGAAACAAAAGTAGAATTTAGGTTGCAGGAAGAGTCAGTAAACTTAACAACAGAAAAAAAGGCTGTTTTTTTAATTTCAGGTTAGCAGAGTTTACAAACAACTAGGATACAATATTTGCATTTGTTAGGTACAGTCCCTCTTGTAGTTGTGTCCTGCACCAAAAGATGTGCCACATACCCTTACATTGTGCTTATTAAGTAGGAGCACACCAATCCCCTCCATTCCTTCCATCTTTCTCCCCCCTCTTTACTCCTCACCCATCCTGAATTGAGTTTTTCTCTTATGTGGGCATGTATTAGATCATCTACTGGCTTCATATTATTATAATACTTTGCTAAGAAGAATGTGTTTCAACTCTATCCAGATTAATACAAAAGATGTAAAGTCTTCATCTTTTTATGACTGAATAGTATTCCATGGTATACATAAACCATAGTTTGTTAATCCATTCCTAGGTTGATGTGCATATAGCTTGTTTCCACATCTTGGTGATTATAAATTGAACTTGGATAAACAATCTAGTGCCAAAGTCCTTATGATAAAATGATTTTTTTCTAGATGCCTAGTAATGGGATTCCAGGATCAAATGAGAGTTCTAATTTGAGTTCTTTGAGGATTCTCCATACTTCTTTCCAAAGAGGCTGTATTAGAGTCCAGTCCCACCAGCAGTGTAAAAGTGTTCCCATCTCTCCACGTTTGTGCCAGCATCTGCAACTGTGGCTATTCTCACTGCACTTAGGTTATATCTCAAGGTGGTTTTGATTTGCATTTCTCTGATAATTAAGGACAATGAGCATTTTTCATGTTTGTTAGCCATTTGTCTGTCTTCCTCAGAGAAAGTTCTATTCATGTCTCTTGCCCAGTGATAGATGGGATTGTTTGCTCTTTTTTGTTGATCAATTTGAGTTCTCTGTAGATTCTAGTTAGCAACCTTTTGTCAGATTCATAACATGCAAATATCTTTTCCCATTCTAAAGATTGTCTATTTGCTTTAATGGTTATATCCTTAGCTGTGCAGAGGCTTTTCAGTTTAATTAAGTCTCATTTGTTTATTTTTGTTGTTGATGTGATTGCCACAGAAGTCTTCTTCATAAAATCTCTCCCTAGGCTGACATCCTCAAGAGTTTTTCCCAGACTTTCTTCTAGTATTTTTATTGTTTCATGTATCATATTTAAATTTTTTATCCATCTTGAGTCAATTAAGATTGAAGTCTTGATTCTAAAAATTACAAAACAGAAGATTGAAGAAAAGTGAGCCCAAGGGAACTGTGGGACACCATCAAGTATACCAACATATGTATTATGGGGATCCTAGAAGGGTGAGAGAGAGAGAAAGGAGCACAGAGGTTATTTGAAGAAATAATTGTCAAAAATTTCCAAACATGAGGCAAAATACGAATCTGCAAACTTGGCAACTTCAAAAAATTCCAGATATGATAAACTCAAAGAGACCCACATCAAGACAACATTATAATCAAACTATCAAAATAAAAAGACAAAGAAAAAATCTTGAAATCAGGAAGAGAGAAATGATTCATCTCATACAGGGGATTCCTAATAAGCTTTATCGGCAGATTTCTCATCAGAAACCTGAATGTTTCAAAGTGTGGAAAGTGTTAAGTTATTCAAAAGTATATTCAAAGTGCTGAAAGGAAAAAAACTGTCCAGTGAGAATTTTATATCTAGCAAAACTTGCCTTCAAAAATTAGGAAGAAATTGAGACATTCTGAGATAAACAAAAACTGGAAAAACTTATTGCTGCTGTAACAGCCTTGCAAAATATGCTAGAGAATCCTTCAGTTTGAAACAAACAAACATAAGATAATAACTCAAGGTCATATGAAGAACAATGATATCCAGTAAAGGTAAATACATGGACAATTTTAAAAGCTAGATTTATTGGACTTTTGATTTGTAACATGATTAAAAAGACAAATATATTTTCAGAAATAATTATTTGTCTATGTTTGGGGGCTCACAATGAATAAAGATATAATTTGCGACATCAATAACTGAAAGGAGGTGGAGAAAAAACTGTGTGGGAGCAGAATTTTTAAAAGTTACTAAAGTTAAGCCGGTATAAATTCAAATTAGAGTGCTGTAACTTTAGAATATTAAAGTTGGCAATTGTTTGGCAATATTAAAATTGGCAATGATTACTACAAGGTTTCATAACTGGTCTCCTGGCATCTTCCCTGGCCTTCAGTCTATTCTCAGAATAGAAGCCAAAGTGATATTTAAGTCACATCACGTCCCTTCTCTGCTCAAATCCCTCCAATGGCTTCCCATCTCACATCAAGTAAAGCCCAAGTCCTCACTCTGCCCCACAAGGCTCTACATGAGCTGTCCCCCTTCCCCCATCAGCTCTCTGAACTTATCCCCTTTGCTCAGTCTTGTCCAGCCACTGTGACAGGCACCTTTCTACTCACAGCTGTCCTTAGCCCTTCTCGCTATTGGAATACTCCCCCTCTTACTTCCTTCATATCTCTACTCAAAGATCACTTTCTGAATCAGTCCTTCCTCCCCTCGCCACCCCATCTAAAATTTCAACCATCTTTATCCATACTAATAATTCCCATTGTTATCCTGCTCCACTTTTAATTCTTAGCTTTCACCACCATGTCACTATCAGCTAGGTGTACACACACATGGTGTCCATAAAGTCCATGGGCAATTGCCACCGTGTGTGTGTGTGTGTGTGTGTGTCCACTAGATTGTAAACACTATAGCACTATCGCAGCAGGATTTTTTTTATCTTCTTTGTTATACCCACTGCACTATAATAGTATTTGGAAGCAGGAGAAGAAAATATGAGGTGACAAGGGCCCGGTATTGATTATTTTGAAAGGAAAATTATCTCTAAAACTCAGGTTTTCTTCTACAAATAAGGACAAAGGTGAGGTGACCTTGGTGGTAATTTCAATTGATATTATTTAATTGATAGATTTTAAAAAATATATCTTTACCTGTATTGGGATTCAAGGAATCAGTGAAGGGCAGTGTGCGACAGAGAAGGCCCAGCAGCAAAAAAGGGCCTCCCTGCTGTAAGGCCAGAAAAAAGGGGAAGAGACAAAGCCAAGAGGCAAGTGGAAGCCAGGAGTGATACAAGCTCTGGCTCTTGTGCTGTAACCCAAATATAACTGGGGACCCCCCCTACTCCAGGCCTAGCTTCAGCACATACGTTTTGATTCATAGAACCACATTGAGCTGAAAAATATAAATGAAATCAGTTCCAACTTTTACATAGACAGAGGGAACATTGCCAAGAAATGCAGAGGGAACTACATTTGTAGTATTCAGTCGATCATGCTGAATCTGCTCTCTGGGTCTCGTCCACTCTCAAGATTCACCGCAGAAATCCCCGCTGACCCCCCAAATCTCTTTCTCCCCCATCTCAAATCCTCTCCATGGCCACATCCTACTACTCTCCATTCACACTCTGTCTATCTGCCCTTGCCTCTCCAGTTTTCCTTCTCATGAATAATCTTGTCCTTTCCAATATAAACCCCATGTTCCATTTGTCCCGTTGCGTCTCTGTCTCACTGTTACCTCCATTCTGCCTCATAAAACCCTGAGCTCTGCGCTGACACAGCTAGAATTCTCTTTAGAGAGGCCAGAGGAGGCTGCAGGAAAGAGTGCGACCACAAAACACTAATAATGTTTTTCCTCATCACAGTAGAATAAAGTCTTTTTTCCGTCCCTGGATTTCAAGTGTCTTAAAATATCTAATTTCAAAAGGAGGAGGAGGAAGAACCCCTTGGAATGATAGAAATACTGGTGAAAAGAGAAATCCCTCTTTTTGTCTAGGGATTTCAGCCAAGTGAGCTAAAAGGCCAGGATTCTTTTTAACTGTCCACGCCGCAAGATGTAAACGAACCTATTTACTCAGCAAAATATTTCCTTATTACATTTTGAGTAATTTCCCATTGAAAACAAACAGTGCATGTCAAAAACTCCATGAGGCCCTCAGGGCTTAGAATGGGCCCATCTCGGGCATCTTTCCTCTGCTTTCAAGAGAGGAAGCTGGATACGTTTATTTTTACTTTTGTCTTGCTATTTTGATTTACCAAATGTCACCGCTCAATTGAGTTTTGAAAAAGACAAACAAAAGCAACAACCATCTCAGTTTAGGTTGACTGTGGAACATTTGAGCTGAGAGAGATCTTAGTGGACAACTAATTCAACCATATTTTATTTACCGATGAGGAAACCAAGACGAGGCCAGGATACCAACCTTGATAAGATGCCCACGTCTTAGTAACTGTCATCAATTAACCACTGACAAAGAAATAAAATCATTTTCTGTCCTTCTTCTACTGATTATTGACACAATTCCTTGGACAATCTACTCTTTCCCTACCAGTGAGAAATATCTCTTTTCTTATATTCTGAAGTTTCAGATTTAAAGCTACTCTATTATATTGTCCTGCATGCTTGAGAGCTTTTCATTTCTGTGAATTAATGATTAATTTTCATTTTTTTTTTTTTGAGACTGAGTCTCACTCTATCACCCTCGGTAGGGTGCCATGGTGTCATAGTTCACAACCATCTCAAACCCTTGGGCTCAAGCGATCCTCTTGCCTCAGCCTCCCAAGTAGGTGAGACTACAGGTACCCACCACAATGCCCAGCTATTTTTAGAGATGGAGTCTTGCTCTTGCTCAGGCTGGTCTCCAACTCATGAGCTCAAGCAATCCACTCACCTCCACCTCCCAGAGTGTTAGGATTACAGGCATGAGCCACCACGCCCACCCCTTAATTTTAATATGTTATGTGATAGTCCACTTTCATTACCCTTTAAAAATAATTGCCTTCGTAGCCATTAAACATGAAAAGGTACTGACGAGGGTTATGCAATTATCAGGGAAATGCAGAGTAAATGAGATATTACCAAAATCCTACCAGAATGGCTAAAATTAAAGAATAAGCATTACCAGGTGGTTTTATAGATTTGAAGCACTTCACTTAGAGCTCTCAAACACTGCTGGTGGGAACATAAACTGATACAGATATTTCAAAACCGTTTTACTCTTGATAGCGGTGAGTGCTTATATCCACCAAAAGACATATACAAGACAAGAATATAAGAGCTAAAACCAGGAAACAACCCAAATGTTTATCAGCACGCGTTGTGCTAAAAAACAGCCAGGCATTATGGCGGGTGCCTATAGTCCTGGTTACTTGAAAGACTGAGGCAGGAGGATCACTTGAACCCAAGAGTTTGAGGCTACTATGAGCACTCTACTGAGGGTGATGAAGCAAAAAAAAAAGGTTTTCTGTCATTTATTTTCAAGTATGTCTTTTTAAAAGAGCATATGTAATAGTTGGATTTTAAAACTCAATCTGAGTCTGTGTCATTTCTTCTTTTTTATTTTGAAGGTAGGATTTGCAAATAGTAAAGTGCCTACATCTTAACTATATAATTAAATGACTTTTTGCATATGTATATACACTTGTGCCTTTGACTCCCAAATCACATGATAGACTACAGTAGAACCTCCATAGATGACCACCTCCCTACACCGACCACCTCCTTAAGGTGACCCAGTTTTCATAGACCAGACAAACCATGTGTACGTATCAGTACAGTAGGCCTAGTTCCTTATGTTACCACCTCCCTATGTTGACCAGTTGGTTACAGTCCCTTGGGTAGCCAACTTACAGAGGTTCTACTGCATTTCCACCATCCCACCAGGCTTCCTTCTGCCCCCTTCTGCAGTCTGGGTGTTGCAACCCAACAACTGAGTTGCAATGCAGTGGTCTGGGGGGTCCCCCTGCATAGGGACCTTGCCTTACTGCCCGGAGTCTGCCAGACAAAGGGAGATAAAGTGCTGCAAAATTTAAACACACACACAAATGCACATACACACAGTGTTCTGACCCATGAGAGACAATACCATATCAGACCCTTGTGAGGGTAACAGGTGCCATCTCAAGCCCAGTATCCAAGGCCATTTGTTAGAAAACTGGGGGCATGTATACATACAAGGCAAAAAGTGAAAAGGTAACACCTTCATGTTTCAATTAAACAGATAGTTCTTTGTTCAAGAGAGAAAGATATCAGGCTAAAGGACAGGGGAGTACTAAGCTACAGGTCAAAGAATACTTTGGGGAGAATTTAAGGAGGGAAAGTTACAGCCTTCAGGTTAAAGTGCCTGCAGCTGCAGGGTATCTGCCAGGGCATTTATCAATTACTTTCTAGCATTATGTATATTACTTTCTAGCTTTATTTATATCCTTGTCTCTCAGCCGCTGATCTCTAACTAGACATTTCCCAGACTATTTTCTTACCTATTCTTCCAGACATTTCAACCCTCCTTCACCACCATAGGCATGAAACTTGGGGCATAATCCTCTCCAGATTTCAGGGGGAATGCCAGCCTACTTTAGCTTTCATCCACATCTGAGTTCACTTGGCTGCAGACTCAGAGTTTTGGGTATAGGGTATGTATTATGGAGTATCCTCAAGATTGATATGTTAGGGATGGAGGGAATGTCAAGGTGTGGGAGCCTTCAGCCTCAGCCCAACCCACAGGAAGCTCTAGAGCTGAATGGTCCCACTTGAATTGTTCTGTCCAAGGGACAGGTGCCCCTCCACCATGCCTAGTCCTTTACCTTTATACCTTGATCAGTTATTGGAGGTGAACTGCCTCTGGAAGCGTGTGACCTTGGTTGAGGCAGCTGATGCAATACCTGAAGCAATGACCACTGAAGACTTTAGGTTGACAGCACCCACAGCTAGGGCAAAAATGTCTTCCTTGAAGGGATCTGGTCAGTCTACCATACTCTCTTGTCAAGATCTGCTTTCCAAAGAAAACATTATTGTAACTCTTGTTACCTTAGGTTACTTTTGATTTATTTTGAATTTCATTAAAATGGGATCAACCTGGTATGGACTCTTTTCATTCTGGTTTAGTTTGTTCAAACATTACACCTGTGAAGTTCATTGTATTGTTGCATATAGCAGAAGCCATGTCTCTTTCATTACTATATAATATTTCATGGCAAGAACATACCACAATTTATTTATTCGTTCTTCCATTGATTGGATTGTTTCCAGTTTGGGCTCTTAGGAATAATTTTGTTATAAACATTCCTTTGCCTATATATCTGTGTTCTGTACGAGGTTGGACAATTAAATTTGAGAACTCATCCTAGGAAGAGTGCTACATTCCTCATTGCTGAATATCACTATGGTCACCTTTGAAGGACTCCTCTTGGCCATCTGGTGACCATAGTGATATTCAGCAATGAGGAATGTAACACTTTTACCAGGAAGAATTCATGAATATAATTGTCTCACTTCATGTGTGTGTGTGTGTGTGTGTGTGTGTGTATTTCTTCTTTTGGAGCACATAAAAATTTATTTTTCTGGATATATTTCCCAGGAGTAGAATTGCTGGATCATAGGATATTTAGCATGTTTATGTTTAATATTTATTGCTAAATAGTTTTCTAAAGTGGTTGGTACTTTCAATGTATTTATTTTCTTCTGTTATATCAATGCTTTCTCTGTCATTATTTCTGCTTTAGCTTTATTTTTACTTCCTTCTATTTGCGTTTAATTTGCTCTTCACTGTATAATGTCTTGAAAAAAAAGGCTTCCATCACTAATTTCAACTTTTTTTTTTATTATTATTTTATTAAATGATAGCTGTGTACATTAATGCAAACATGGGGTACAGTGTAGTGTCTTCACACAGATTTTGACATACTTTCATCAAGCTGGTTCACATAAATTTCATGTTATTTGCATAGTCA